>JBCFYV010000792.1:0-56345 GCA_039000515.1 Timema cristinae
AGTTGCCTCCTAGATGATTAATTATTTAGAAACGGACCTCCCCCAAACCATTGCATTTTGAGATATTCAACAAAAATGTTTATGTTGTTCAAAATGAATTAAAGGGTTAAAAACTTTTCCCACTTAAATTAGATATGTGCATTTCGACCCCCTGTAGCCTTCCTTAGGAACTTAGTTTCTTGAAAAGGGCCCATACCCCCTTCCCTGTAAAAAAAATATTGAAAGAATCCTGTAAAACAAAGCTTCAAATCACCACATGTCAATTAAAAAAAAAAACTTTTTTTTTTTACTTTTTTTTTTTTTGAAAATACAGTCCTACCACATGTATAGCCCCCCCCTTTTTTTACCCTCCCTCCATTTTAATCTCATTCCTTAAAATTTTTTTGCCTAGGCGCGAAAGGAATTGTGTTACACCAATCAAATAAATTGTTAAAATCAAATTAATTTTTCAACTACCTCCATTTTCTTTTACTCCCCCGTTTCCCCAAATTTTTTGTTTTAACTTTTTTTTTCATTCATCGTCACTACACTATTTCTCTTTCCCACCCCCCCCCCCCCCCCGCCTCCTTCAAAACCCCCTTTCCCTCCCCCAAATTTTTTTTTTCTTACAAGACTATATAATATATTATCGACATTTTTATGGGGAAAAAATTTTAAACTTTCAAAATAAAAATACCAATGCTACTCACGATAATTAGTTTTATATTGGGGAAAAAATTTTTAAAAAATAGGTTCAGTTTTTTTTAGTTTATCCTTACAAACAAAAAAACAAAAAAAAAATTTTTCCTTTTAATAATATATATAGAAAAATTTAAAAGGGGAGAACCATTTTCTGTAATAACCCAAAAATTTTTGCTCTGAATGTTAACTTATGACTCATATATTATGGCTTGTCTAAACTTTTTTCTCAGAAAACCTATAATGACATTCTATGAAACATTTTAAAACCCTTTTTAAAAATAATTGGGACGAAAATAAATTTTAGACCTGAAACTGAGATTTATTTTCCCCTTAATTTTCATCATCATTAATTTTTTCTTCTGCTTCTACGGTTGACCAGTTTTAACTTTCATTGAAAAAGCCCCTTGTGTTCCTCCTAAAATGAACCAAAACTGCTTTATGTCACGATTCTTTGCATTTTTTGGAATTTTTTCCATTAGGAAAATTTCATTTTACTGACAAGATGGTGGTGATGTGATTCCAATTTAAAAGGGTTATTAATATTCCATAATATAATCCTTGGCAACCCATATCGTTGTTTCTTTCATTATAGCTAAACCCATACATTTTGATAAAGAAAATGCACCTTCAAGTCACGTGGAATTGAGACCTAGGACCACAACGGGGAGAATTTATCGGGTAAAATTTGGGCCACCAACTACCAAAACAAAATATCACTGTTTTACCATTTTAATTTGAAAGGCCTGCTCTGCTTGATTGAACAATACATTCAACATACTCTTTAATACAATATACCGACCCCCTTTTTTTAATATTTCGCTTTACGATCCAAAATGTTGTCATTATGTAAGAAGAAAGGGCCCCCCAAAGGAAGTAAAGAGTGATAGCAAAATTTACAAGGGAACTGGGGACGTAAAACCTTACGCGTATGCCCTATTTTGTCCACTGCACCCATCTGAAAAATGTAAAGAGTTTCACTTCAGGAGAAATATCATACTGTATGTAATCGGGAAAAAAACTTCTCACGGGTTTTTCTGGAAATTCAAGATTTATTATCCATTGAAATTCCAAGAATGCTTTTATTTGATCGGCCTTTTCACGAATTGTTTTAATGAACTTATGAAACTTAGAGCTTCTACATTTGTGAATTAATAGCTTTAAATGCAGCGACAAAGCTTTCTGCATCATTAAGGACTTTGATTTCTGTTTTAAAAACTGAGATCTCCGCACTTACAGCGTGTCTACTTGTGGTCTTCCAAATGACAAATTTAACCTAAAAATGAAATATTTTCAAAAATAAACTGTAGGGGACCGCAACATTTGGATATTTCTCTTTGAATTGTTCATGCATTAGTAGAAAATTAAGTTTGGCACTAAGGAATTCTACTTCTCTTGTTGTATAGTGTCCATTTTTTGTGGGATACGATTTGATTTGGTCCTCACCCATGGCATAAATTTTTACAAGAAATAGCATATCCTGACCTTTGTTTACCGTGTATGTCGTCAGGACTCTTGCCTCCAGCAAGTAATGCCATGGTCTGGCATTCCTATATTTTAAATACTGTGCATGCTAAAGAATGATTTTTTTTTTTGCAGACCTTTATACGTCCACTGCTGCAATTTACAGAATACTTGAATTTCTGGCTTCGAGGGTTTTCCCCTTTTTTTCATCAGATCCTTTAAAGCCCTCCTCCATTTAACATAACCAATTTCAATAAGTGACTGCAAGTGGGCATCTTGACTGTTTTTTCAATCCATGTCATAAAAACCTACTCAAAATTTCTAAATGATCTCCAGGTGAAACACGTCCAAAACATTTTCTAGGACACCTGAAAATATTAAAAAATATCATTTTATATTCCATAATATTGGTATCAAATAGCATACGTAATGATTTAATTAAAATCATTAAAAAATTAACGTTTAAAATTTACGTCATTATTTTCATGTTGCTGTTTCCCCCCCAATACTTAGTTTTAAACCCTAATCTCTGTTATGATAGTTCCACTATTTTCTTAAATGATTTTAAAAAAAATTGCTTATGCTAGAACTTAGTAATTTAGTTAATATTTTAATTCATTGAAAATTTTGTAAATTACACTCGAATAAATACAACCATGCAATAAAGAAAAACATTTACGACACGAAATAGTCAACACTTACCAACAATTTTTTCCAGTAGTCTTTGGGACTCACTAGGTCTTCAGGAATAGTTATCAAAATTCTAAGCCTTCGGTTCTAAATTTTTAATTACTTCTCACTTTTATTCCACTCTTTTTACACCTTTCTTGCGTTTATTATTTCTTTCGACAGGAACACTAACTTTACCAGGCTTCATCTTGTAAACTCTCAGTCACTGACCCTAATAGGTAATATCGTAGCATACGAGATCTCGCCAGCTAAGGCACTACACGTAAAAGCGACATATACCGGAGAGGTTTGGTTTCTGCATTAAATATCAAATCCTACACACAATATAGAGCTTTGGGGAGGTTGGATAGTATGATATCTGTCTAAAACAATAGCTTTACCCAAGATAGCATATGTGCACTTAACTCAAAACCACAAACAAAATTGAGAAGTCCGGTTTCTGAAATAACTGATTCAGATGCATTGGTGAGTGGGGCAATTGCCTACCAGCTGTATTGGTGAGTGGGTCAGTTGACTCCTGACTGTATATATGAGTGGGTCATTTTCCTCTTAGCTGCATTATGTGTGGTCAGTTGCTTCCTAGCTATATAAGTGTGTGGTTCAGTTGCTTGCCAGCTGTATTAGTGTTTGAGTCAGTTTCCTACCAGCTGTATATACGACTATGAGATAGACTTTAATGGTAAAGCTTTTGTTTAATTTAGTTTAAAATAGGGTATTTACAGATGACTTGTTAGTTAGGTTTACAAGTAAGTCAAACTGGCCTTAGGCTGCTTTTGTGATTCAAGTGGAATTTGTACAGCCGAAATACTGAAACAGGTGATATATGGGAAACATTCTTATAATACTGAAACAGGTGATATATGGGAAACATTCTTTTTTTTTTTTCGTATGGTATTTCTGATCAGGAGGGACAAGGCATCCAGTTCAGTCGCCTGTGTGTAGATTATTCACATCTCTAGTGGCACAAAACGTTGCCCAGGGTACACCATAGTAGGCTGTCTACACCTACCAGCAATGAGATGATGTGATGATAGTGAATATGGATGTGTGGGCTTGTGGGAATTTTAAACCTAATCTACCAGCCCCTGGTGACCGTTGAGATAGTTTCTCTTAAGAGAAAAATACCCAAAGTACCAGCCGGGAGTCGAGAACGGGACCCCTAGTTTCGTAGCCACGTGAACAGACCACTACACCACGTAGCCAGATATTCTTCTAATAGATTACCAAATACTTTATTTGTTAAAAATTGAAACCAATTTTAACCATCCGATCATGCAATTAATTTTCTTATATAAAACTTAATCAAACCCTCTCTCACTTATTCCCTAAAGTTCGCAAAGGTCTCTCTCTGTTTGCCTGAAATTTATAAAAAGATATATAGGTTTGACGGCCAAGGCCTTAAGCAATAAGAATGTGAATTGAACTTGCGTTTACAAATAAGGGTTATTAGCACCAGGGGCTGTATTGATAATCCCGATTTAAACCCACTTGTACCACCTGAAGAATAAAACGAGAGACCGGTGACCTGGTGGTCTATGGGTAAGGTGTCAGACTTCTGTGCTGGAGGTCCGGGGCTCAATCCTCAGTCCCGGCACAAATTTATCTGATTGCCAAACACTTCCTTCACCTCTGACAAGACATCTTTTGAATGTGGGGAATGCCAGGCCTCCACCTTGGTTCGGATTCCACGTTAAACTGTAGGTCCTCCATTTCATCTCACAATCACCCTACCATTACACATTAGCGTAAGTGCGTATAACCCGAATGGGTAGTAAGACGTGGTGATGATGATAATAATAATAATAATAATAATAATAATAATAATAATAAAACGAGAGACAAAATTGATTTGTACCAAACAATCTTAGAAGTGTACTTATAGAAAAATGACACCTGGATAGTGGTTTGAAACCTTTATGTTCATATTTAGGTGACGTCCACTCTGCTGACTGAGATATTCGGTATTTACTCCATTAGCCTACATTACGTTATTCAACTATGCCTCATAACCTGCTTCGGTGGTCTCATGGTCTAACGCACAACTCTAATGTTAGAGTATCTCCTGGGGTGATGGGGCGATGATATTTTATTGTATCATGTAACACATGTTACAAATGCTACAATTAAGTTTAAAAATATGTTGATATTAATTGTGCTAAGTAAAAGTTAGTAAAACAAGTAATGCAATGTTTCGGTGTCCCTACGTATTAAGGTGGGAGTGTAGGAAAAGCGAGAAAATTTAAGGGTTTTTGCAGTTTTTGTAGAAAAACCTTTTTTGATCTAAATAAATCAAATATTTCTTAAATACAAACATATTTTGTAATTTTCTTCACATGGTGATATCACCATTTCTTGAATATCTGTCAAGAGTGTCCTGGAATATAATGATAACTTTTTCTTTTCATTTAAAAGGTGTTTCATCTAATGTCGAAATTTTCATTACAGATATTAAACAAATGTTGATATCACCATGTGAAGAAAATTAAACTCTCTGTTTCTACTGGAGATATATTTGATTTAATCTTGCCAAAAAAAGTTTTGCTATAAAAACTGCTAAAACTCTGGTCTTTTCTCACGCTCCCTACACTCTAACCTTAAGCAAGAAGTCTCGTGGGGAAAACTGTTTTAATCCATTCCAGTCAAGAGTCGCCCAAGTTTGTAGAATGCTGCAACAACAGGGAATACCCCCTCTGGCGAGCATCGCCAGTGTGCCAGCCAAGGAATTTAATAAGGATCAACCGCGCAACAAGATTATACAAAACAATGAGAGGAACACTTGGTCTTTTTTTAAAACTAAGTTAGGATAATATATTATTATGTTTTTGCTTATTTTTAGTGGGTAGTATCGTCAACTGTGTATATTCCAAACCAGTCGGTTTAAAGTGCTGCAACAAACACATCTGTGAGCACGTGACCAAAATGTTAGCTTCATCTAGTCTGGTTTTCTGGAGCTTAGAAT
Organism: Timema cristinae; assembly: GCA_039000515.1. Lineage (NCBI taxonomy): Eukaryota > Metazoa > Arthropoda > Insecta > Phasmatodea > Timematidae > Timema > Timema cristinae. Next base: position 5,792 of record JBCFYV010000792.1, read on the forward strand.
TTGAATACCGTTCATGTGGTTTTTCCTAAATGATTTAGCAATATCTTTCCACTCAAATGTAAGTAAATTTCCTCTCAATTCTCCCTTCCTCATACCCAGGGATGTCCCCTCCCTCAAAAACGCTTGAGGCATTTTAACCCCTCTCCCGCTTACACTCAAATATAAGAAAAACATTCCTGCCTTTTGACCTTTTATCTTTTGATTAAACTTAATGGCATATTTCTTAGCTCAATTGGTAGTGTGACTGACTACTAAGCTAGAGATCCCGGTTTGATTTCCGGCATGGCCTTGCGGATTTCACCCTTTCATAGTGATAAATTGACGGCTGAGTGTTGTGTCTGTTCTAGATTTTGTTTGTTTATTAGTCTGTTCTGATTTAAGCAATCGGTTCACAAAGTGCACGTTAAATACCTATAATAATAATAATAATAATAATAATAATAATAATAATAATAATAATAATAAATAAAATGTGTATTTTTATATCTACATTAAGTTTATTACAAATGCTTTGGACAATATTATAATTACTACAGTAACTAAGATGAATTGCAGAGTCTAGAAATCTCTCGTTATTAGCTGGCTATAAACATGAAGATTTTTCGGGCGATTCGAACAATTGAACGGTAGGTTCACTGAATTGTACAGATAGATCCGCTAGTTAGTGTCTTCTCACAATTTAAAAGATGTGAACGATATAATGATGATCGATAAATTGGTGCAGATTTATTGTAGTTATTGGTCAGTTTCCACACCTGTAATGGTTCTAGCCTCGAGACAGACTTTTTGGTGGGGGTCTGCAAGCGTCCGTCAGTGCCTGTCCAAAGATTATTCGCACAATTTAGTGAAGTGATTACATTCAAAATTACGTCTAAAGAGTTTCTAAGTGGTTTTATTGATCTATATGGAAATAAACAGTGTTTGGGGATAACTACATGGCCGAGTATATCAATGAAGACATTAAAAACAATAGCTATGCATAGTTGACCAATTATTGCAAAAAATATTACAAAGAAGCAGATAGATCATTTGTTCAGCAAAAAATAGAGAACCTTCAATATTTAAAATAATTTTTACAATTATGGAACTCATCAATGAAACGCTCAATAATGCATTCGCCTTCATATTATGCTGGACATCGAACATGTTGGAATAACTTTCAAAATAATTATTGGTCATATCTTTCAGAATTCCGAAAGTTCATCGTTGAGAGTGAAATTTGCAAGATTTAAAGAAAAATCGTTTTAAACAACACATATGTGCAGAAAAATTGGTTGGATAAATATTCTATAACAATATATCGAGACGTTAGTCGGTAACGTTCGATTTATCTGAAGACTTTTCTTAGCCAATTTATCCAGCGATTATTTGATACAATTTATCTCTGCCGATATATCTTCACGTGTATATCCAGCTATTAAGAGGTATGATTTTTTTTTTTTACCCGACTTAATACAGGTTACGCTTATGTACTAATTACTCTAATGATTTTAAGGATGAGGAAGGTTATATATTGTATGAAGTGTACCCGGATTTGTATAGAGGGAGAGTGGAAAACTATTTTTGGAAGAACCCTTCTCAGTAACACCCAAACAATCTTCAAACCTCAATCTCCCCATAATCGGCAGGCTAGACTACTGCAAGAGTATCACCTTAGACCATTTGACAACCGAAGTGGGTGCAAAACATATTAAGTGATCCCCAAGGATAGCCTATATAGGTGCCCTATGATTTCCAGCCAGTTTTTTTTCTTCCCTTTAGGGATACAATACAGCAACAAAATGTGATCCCAATCTAGGATATTCTATAAACTTAAGCACTTTGTGACATCTTCTTAGAACGCTGCAACAAGTGGTACATTTTCCTGCTAGTTTACAGGAGGGAGAGGGGGGGGGGCATCATGGAGAAAGGGAGCCGTTCACTGACATCACAGAGGGACGGGAAACTGTTTCGTTTCGTAACACCGACGAAGGGCATTTGTTTGTGGAGTTATTCATACTATAATATTCCAACTAGGAAATCTATAGACCTATCACACATCATACTGGTAAACTAAAGGCGTTTATAAATATCTTCATATACAGGGTGGCCCACGGAAAAGTAGCCCGCCTCCTATATCCAGCAGGCGCCTCACTCTGGATTGGAGGTCAAACCCCTTCAACGCATATTGTGACATGAAGAATGAGTCAATAAAGTCAATTTTCTCTGTAGAGAAGGTGTTGCAATACCAAGGGCAATAATAAAGTAGATCACCACTCAAATATGCAAAAGCCTAAGTACCTGAACTAAGATGTTTAACTATCAGCAAAATGAAATATTTGATTATACATATTAATGAGAGTTTAAGGATATGCTAGATGTAAAAGCGTAACAACCGAATAGAAGAAGACATTGGCCTAGAGGATGTTTTATTTTCATAATCCAAATGTTTACAATATTATGTTTTTAGATTGCGGGCTATGCTCAATAGCAACAATATACATAAGGAAGAGAATAAATGTATTTATGTACAAGAAATTAATATAAATTCTCATAGTATTAAACGCACTATCAAATATAAAGTGCATTCATAATAATTTGACAGAACCAATTTATATACGCGCCAAAAGTTAAAATATAGCAAACAATAATTGAAAAGAAATTGAAGTTAGGAAATACGTATATTGGAAAATCTATTTGTATCACATCTCCTATCTTATACTTTATCACCTAGTAGGAATAGTAGGAATATGCTCCTAACTATACACCTGGCTACATTAGAAATAAGTAAAGATATTATTACCATCCAACTACCTGTGAGGTGGGGCAAAATACACAAAATGGCTTAATATATCTCTTACAAACATAATGAGTGTATAATAACGGTAGACAAACATTAATCGAAATTCTCCTTGCGTAACAATTGAAAGTAAGATAACAATACGTATAAGTTTCATTTAGAACGATTAGCACAGTAAGACAGGATCCCAATCATAATGGCGGAATATACCCTACAAAAATAAATAACAAAACTTGACTTGATTATCCTACCATAGAATCTACATTTAAAGAGATACGTCCAAAAGAACGCCTCAATCCATAACAAATATAATTACTCAACAAGACTAAATTAGGAAAATAATTCATTAAAAAGATATTCCGAAGCAAATCCAAATCGGTCCCTACATAGTTAAGTTACAATTTAACAGCTCCACGGTTTACAAATTATATAATGCTTTTCCAATATAACGCAGAAAGATCCTACATCCTAAAAGCATCAAAGAGTGACTGCTCCTTGCCGGGTACACGCTTATATTCAGATTTGCACTGAGGGGAAAATACGGGAGGGAGGATACACAAGTTCAATGATGTCACTATCAGCCAGTTAGCGTGAGTTTTCATCATTGACGCCTGCGCACAACGCCAAGCTTCTTTCTCCAAGTTTTTAGTGTCTAGTGTCTACGCAGCGTCCGCTACTCGAGGAAAGTCAGCCGAACTAAGTAACCTTCCGAGGAAACAGTCTTGTGTTTCTTGTTTAACGTGAGTGGAGTGTTGATGTGCTCGGAGGACCCATGAGCGGCGCTGGTTTCTCGGTTAAACGGGGTAAGTGTAACTGCACTTTTATTGGTGGTGGAGGTTATGTGGCGAAGATGTTTGTAGCCACGGTACAAAAGCTGTAGACAAACAGTTTACTTGATCATTCTACATGTCACAATATGGGTGGAAGGGGATTGACTTCCAATTCAGAGTGAGGCGCCTGCTGGATATAGGAATCAGGATACTTTTCCGTGGGCCACCCTGTATAATCCGATAAACCCATTTCCGGTGTTCTAAATTAAGAGGAAACGTCCGGACTAATTTTGACAAACGAACACTCGTTTTAAAGGTTATTGGTCAAGGATGTCGGAAAAATACCCATTTACAATGGAAAACAGAATTTCTAGCTTTTATGATGTGGGTAAAATGGCTCATATATACTCTTTTTGTTTATATAATCACGGAAACCTTTATTTGTGTATGATTGTATAGATATATCGTTGAATATAATTTTTCTCTTTCATTAAAAATGATAACTCTCTTCTTAATTGAGTTAACTAAATAGAAAAATATGTATTAACATACCAAACAAAGTAGGTTAAATATATATATAAATAAATATATATATATAAATAAATAAATATATATATATAAATATATAAATAAATAAATATATATATAAAATATATATATAAATAAATATATATATATATAAATATATATATATAAATATATATATATATATATAAATAAATATATATATATATAAGAAAAGCTGAAATCCTACTTTGTTTCTCGAGCAGGCCAGGTGGAGGGACAATATATGGCAACATCGGGAATCAGAATACAAATTTGTGTTATTTTTTCTTGTGTTTCAAAATGTATTTAAAGAGCTAGAAAAAAATTAGTTTAGTTATTAAATGTGGATTGGCCATTTATCTTTTCAAATTGATGGAATACATTTTTTTGCGTTTTTAGTATATTAAACTAGGCTTAATTCATTTGTCACTCCTTTTATATAACAATAAATTAATCTTACCTAGAACGTTTGGATTTTTGAAATTTGTTTCTTGATTATTTTCTTATATTCTACATTCATATTCAACATACTTATCATCACTTAGATCATTACAATGCAGGTAACGTCTGACTTCTTCAATAATTTTCTCTACATCTATTTTTTCAGACGTTTCTCAACCTGTAAATAATATTGAATGATGGCACAAAGGTAATATTTATATTTATTGAAACAAAAACTCTATGTATTTACATAATACTTACAATAATATAAAAAATATTTCAAAGTTTATTTTCTAGCTTTTGTCGACGCAAATTTTTCAATAACTTCAGTAAAATCAACTTGGGTAAATCATTTTTAATGCAAAAAATTCCAAGATGATTAAATCGTTCTTGACTAGTGCTTCTTTGCCATGTTTTCAATGAATTTGCCAGTCTGCTGAACGATCTTTAGGATGAAGAAACAGAAACTTGTACTGTACAAAACAGTTCAATGGAGAGGCAGATATTGGCAAATATACATTACAGTGTTTTGTCGTAAAGTGCGTTCAGAAGTCTAATCTGTCTTTTTTCAGTGCCAAAAACTGCCTTGTAAATACTTTTAAGGTGAGAGATTTCGTGCAGTAAGCCTTCTGAGAGATATTTCTCATATGTGAATCAAATAGACAAAGCTATTATTTATGCTTTTTAGTGAGGATTACTCAATCTAGATATCATATTCTGAAAATGGAAAAATTACACCTGGCCACGGGAATCGAACCCGGGACCTTTGGCTTACACGTTGGCGTACTAATCCAAAGGTCCAGGGTTCGATTACCGTGTCCAGGTGTCATTTTTCAATTTTCAGAATATTTCTCACATGTATTTACAAGTTTTGCTGCTTTTGCGATAAGTTGACCATCGTCTAATTTCTGGAAGTTCAAATTGGTTGAGAATAATTCACATAGTATCTGCTGCTTCAAATCTTGTCTTTAAATCATTGATAATAAAAGCCAATACTGGGTAACTAAGGAAATTCTGTTTAGGTTATTTAGAATTTTTTTTGTTTTCAGGAAATTGGCGGTGCACTCTTACTGCTTCAGCAACTACTTTTTCCTTTTGACCAACATTTTTCCACGTGTCACGCAAGTGCTGGGCATCCCTTGCGCTAAGTTTTTTATAAGTGCTGTCTCTACATCAAGGGATATTACTTTATTCTGTATGACATCGTTCTTGTTGTAAATAATTGATAATATTTTATGCCAAAATATTGTCATTAGCAGACCTTTATAACAATGGTTACTTACAGACATATTACTTTCTTGAGTGAATGTTATATTAATGTGCATTTTATTAATTTCATTCTTATGAGTAATTCATTGTGTATATTGATGTATATGTCATTTTGGGGTTAGAAACATTTGTCTTTAAAGTATGTGGGTTTGTATATTTCATTGAAGGAAATGCTCTGATGAAAATGGTCTAATAAAAGAATACAATCGGTAAGTCAGTAAGATGTTAACATCTCGCCTGTTGTCAAGAAAGTTTAAAATCGGAATATACTGAACATTTTTTTTTATAGCACCGCGTCTTACTACGCGTTTGGATTATACACACTTAACTGTTGTTGCAAAATAGATATGTTTATGTATGTAAAAGGAAGTGAGTACAATTGTTTAGTATTGCCAAAGCATGTTTCTAATATTTTGTAGCTCAACAACGTTGAAATTTATTAAAGTCTAACTTATTTTAAATACTTCAAGACAGAACAAATATTTTATGTTTTATTAGACAGTGATACGAGCAAACCAATTTTATGTCTATATACATTTACAATACCTCTGCACCAAGTGTAATAACTAAAAAGAAGTTTCAAATAAAGAGTGTATATTTGGGTTCAAATATTTACATTAAAAAAAGCTGGGTTTTAAACTGAAGGGAAAAAAAAAACTCGTAACTGTATCAAGTACAAGGAGGAAAAAAAACTTCACAAAATGAAAAATTTCATTTCAAAAATAAATGTTAACTTTTCGAAATTATCTTTGTAAAACAAAAACCTTTAATAACTTTATAACTAATACGCGTTACTTGAAAGTTAGTATAAGTCAATATTATGTATAAGAAAGTCTTGATTTTTCTTAGCCTCGAAAAGTTATAAGGGAAGTCAATTTTTCCTCTTTAACACTCAAAATAGACAGACAGATACAAATGTAAGAAGTACACGTGATCGTTACCAACCAATATCTTCTAGCTCAACCAATTGCTCTGGTGACTCAGAATATAGTAGGCTATAGTTTGAAATCAATTATTTGTTGTTTTTTGAGAAAACTTATTCAAGCTATTTTTTTTTTTTAGTTTATAAGCGAACATAATTCGTTTGTATCTCGTCATAACCTTTTAAGTTCCATTATGAGCTGAATTTACTACATTTAATTCATTTCCATATAATAAAGTTTATTGCATCAACTGATGGTAAGAAAATTAATTATTATGAGAGTGATATCATAAAGAGTAGACAACCACATGGCCATTTTTTTTCCGAAGTGAATAAGACATATCACAATTTTGAAACTACTTGTTGGACAAAAGAGGTATTGTACGTATTTTATTGTGAATGTATGAAATAATATGAAAATTTATGTAAGAAAAGTAATTTAAAGTTTGTTTAAGGATCTATTAAAACCTATTATAATTATTCCATAATATCTGGCTATCAAAAATATATCTATAAACCTATTTTTAGTGAAGAAAGGGAGCTAATAAACTTATGACCTTTCCAAATTATTTTTAACCCCTCTTTGAGAAAGATTTTTAATTGTTTGATCCTTAGGATTTTCACTTATAAGTTTTAGAGATTATCGGAAAAGCCATTAAATAATTTTCATGTCTGTAAAAATAATTAATTATATAAGAGCTAATGAAAAAGTTTCCATCTTCATTAGACAAAACCTCATAATCGGATTCCGGTCAGATATTACAAATTAAGTCCACTTAGCTTGATAAGAAGATTATATTAAATATTATATTGAAATATGCTTGTAACTAAAACTTTTTTAAAACTTTATTTTGTGATAACATTACCCAAGGAATCAAGAAGAAAGTATATTTCAAGAAAATGCTCCAACATTAGCCTAACTAAAGGATGTAAGACAACAAATTGAAATAAAAACTAACCCAAGTGCACTTGGTTGGGATTGAACACTGAAGTCATAGACAGGAGTTTAAACACAAAAACACCTTGTCTGTAAATCTAGTTATCAAATCTATTTCTCACTTATATAAAATTAATATGTTTCATATTATTTTGTTAATTAGTTTAATAAATGCAAAATGTAATAAATGTAGACCTACTCTATAAACACACCGAATATTAAATCACATGGCTTGGAAACTAGCTTAACCTAGGACAGCCCGTCTAATACTAAACGCTTAGTCCTAGCTCCTGAACAAGGTATGAAGAATATCCGCTCGTTAAGGTGTTCAACCATATACCTTCATCGTTTATAAACTATACGTTTTTGAAAGATATAAATTATAATTTTCCTTTCTTTTCTTTTTATCGCCACGTCTTAATACCCTTTCGGGTTATAAGCTTATGTATTGACTACGCCAATGGTTTTAGGGACTCGAAAGGTTGTATTTATATGGAGTGTTCTTTCATTTGCGTGGAGGGAGATCGGAAAACTATTTTGTAAAAAACACACACTCATTACACTTGACCAAGATTAAAACCTCGATATCACGGCTATCGGCAGTATAATCTAACACAAAAGTAGCGCGTTAGGCCATGTGGCCACCGAAGTGGGTCAAGTGAATTATAATTAATTTAATTTTTTTTTAAATCGTTATTTATATAGAATAATGTTAGAAAATTAACCGCTCTTAACGAGATATCTATGATTGGCGTACTGTCATATTTGCATGAAGTGTGCAGTCTTATGGATTATGAGGAATCCGCAAATTAACATTCAGTCTCCCAGTACCAAAAGGCTCCCTACCCCTGACCTAAATATTTTTTATTCTATTTATATGAGTATTTAACGTGTACTTTCTGAATCGACTGATTATATCAACACACGAGAATTTCTATGAGCGAGAGTGAAAGGACCTAGCAATTTTGCCAGTAAAGGTATTTTTAAATACCTTCCAGGGTTCTTTTACATGCTACAATCACAATCGACATGGGACCAACAGTTTTACTTCTCCTCCGAAGAAAGCTGTGCTATTTTATTTTTTTTATCTCTCAAGAAAAGTCCGTTGACACCGGCTGGGTTTGAAGCCATGAACATCGGGCCCTTAGGCGGGAACTATACCCAAAGACCACCGTAATCAACGACCTAGGTATTTAATAATTGGATATTAAAGCGAGCCCATGCACAAAATGGTAAATATAATCGTCGACATATTCTAGAATCGAACGAGTGCTACCTATATATTTTATGGTGGCCGACAACTTAACTCAGGTGGTAGCGTGTCTGTCTAATCAGTTAAGCATCCCGGTTTAGATTTTTGACATAGTTGAAAAATTTATCATTGGGAAAATGTGGATTTCCCCTTTAACAGTGATGAATTATCGGCTGGGGGATATATGTTGTCTGCTCTAGATTTACCGTTAAGTTGGTTTATAAGTCATGTTCTAGTATAATCAGTCTATTCATAAATTGAACATGTGAAATACCTTGTACCTTGTGTATTTTCCCCAAAAAGGGAATTACCCCAATGGTCACCAGGGTTTGGTTAGCTAGGCCTAATTTAAGTGTGTTCCCACTGGTTCCACGTCCTCATACTCACTATCACCATCACCTCATCTCATCGGGACATGGAAAGAGCCTCCACGGAAAGAATGTACGATTAGTACATTTGGACGTCCCCTGGGAAACGGTACATTAGTACTGGATAATCTTTCCACAAACTGGGCTACGAGTGATGTAGCCAAGACGTGCAATATCATTACTATTAGCACCGCGTCTTACTACCCGTTCGGGTTATACGCACTTACGCTAATGCGTAGTGGTAGGGTGATTGTGAGATGAAATGAAGGACCTACAGTTTAACGTGGAATCCGAACCACGGTGGCGGCCTGGCATTCCCCACATTCACAAGATGTCTTGTCAGAGGTGAAGGAAGGGTTTGGCAATCAGATAAATCTTGGCCGGGACCGAGGATTGAACCCCGGCCGCCAGCATAGAAGTCTGACACCTTACCCCTAGACCACCAGGTCACCCAATATATCATTATTATTTTGTCAATCTTTCAAAATCACAATCGTAGCCTACTATTTATATTTCATTACAATTCAGCTTCCGCCAATGACAACTTCATTCCATAATTGACACGTAATAGAAATGTAAATCTAGGTATTGTGGAATGTGATAATTGTACAGAGTTAATCTTAAAGACCAAACAGAAATTGACAGCTCAATGAGCATGTATCGCTATGAAGCGACAAGTGAACGACACATTTGTTTATTTCCCATCACGTCATCTGAGTAGCTGGACCATAGGTAAGAGAATAGTTTAGAAGTGACACTCTCATGTTGGCAAGAATAACAATAAAGCGGGAACTCAAACACTTGTGGTTCTATAGCTCAAAATTAAAAGAATCTATAAAATTGAGTTGGCTGTAGGTTGACCACACTGGATATCATCGCAGAGGTGAGTGCATGGTTACTATTGGTAAACAGTGTTGTCATTCTCCCATTTTCGTGTAGTAATTCTACCCTCAATTATAATACAAGTTTCGCAACGCTGGTTAGTCGAGGTTGGTAGCAGCCCCTTCTTACCCCAGCACACCACCTCCCGACATAACTGAGAGCGAGGATATTGGTTAAAAGTCAACTGAGTGAGAGCGAAGATAAATCTTTTCTCCATAAGACCTGCAGTTTCCTCAGCAATGTTTTTGGGTGTATTGGCAATGCCACATTGTATGGTGTTTTTGTCGTTTTTTTTAGTACCGAGTCTTACTAACTAACCAGGATATACGCATATGCACTATTTACGCTACTGACGGGCTAGGGATGAGGAAGGCCGAATTTAGATGAAGTGTACCCGCATTTGCATGGAGGGACAGTGGAAAACCACTTTTGAAAACCATAAATACACACTACCGGGATTCAAACCCCTATATTTCTGTCATCGGCAGTCTTGTTTAACACGAGAGTTACGCCTTATATTATGCGGCCACCGAAGCAGGTAATATTGTATGTAGGTTTGTTAAATGGTCCATGGGATGCACAGAATCATGAATAGGGGCGTAAATTTGAGATGTCCGGTCTCGTGTTTAGCTGCATAACGTGTGCACTGTTATTACTTTCTAACCAACATTTTACAAAAAGAGCAATTTCAAGCGGTATGCTCTTTGTAAGTGATAGAAATTTAGTAAATAATAATATTTAGCACCATGTCTTACTACCCGTTCGGGTTATACGCTTTAAATACTAATTACGCTAATGGATTAGGAATTGGGAAGGTTGAATTATAGGAAGTGAACCCGCATTTGCGTGGAGAAAGAGTGGAAAACCATTTAGGACCCCCCCCCCCCCAGTTCACCCGACCGAAATTCGAACCTCGATCTCCCCGTCCTCAGCAGTCTAACTTAACACGACAAGCGCGTTAGCCAACTACGCCACCGAGGCGGGTGAAATTTAGTAAAACAATATGTATTATATTTAGGGCAGCGTTTCTATAGATTATAAATTATAATATATTTTAGAAAATTAATGTGCTACAGAACCTATCGATATTAGTGATTTGTTTCATTTCTTAAGGACTTGAGGTTAAGGTATTATCTAACTTCAACATACTGTATGTGATGTGTGAAGTATTTTGCCATTTTGACGAAGAGCATGAAACATACTTTTGAGATGGTGACTTATCAATAGTAAAGAAAACGCATATCTTTGACAATTTTAAAAGAAGTATTTTTTTTTAAATGAATCCAACTATCGTGCAATAGTGTTGGAGTGAGTGTCTCTATAAGGTTTATTATGAGTGAGTGTGTTAGTATGTGTGAGGTGTGGATGTATGTTAGAGTGTACGTTTGTCAGTGTGTGTGTGTGTGTGTGTATGTGTGAGGTGTGGGTGCGTGTTTGAGTGTATGTTTGTCTGTGTGTGTGTGTTTGAATGTATGTTTGTCAGTGTGTGTGTGTGAGGTGTGGGTGCGTGTTTGAGTGTGTGTGTGTGTGTGTTTGAATGTATGTCTGTCAGTGTGTATGTGTGAGGTGTGGGTGCGTGTTTGAGTGTATGTTTGTCTGTGTGTGTGTTTGAATGTATGTTTGTCAGTGTGTGTGTGTGAGGTGTGGGTGCGTGTTTGAGTGTATGTTTGTCTGTGTGTGTGTGTTTGAATGTATGTTTGTCAGTGTGTGAGTGTGTGTGAGGTGTGGGTGCGTGTTTGAGTGTATGTTTGTGATTGTGTGTTAGGTGGGGGTGTGTGTTAGATTGTGTACGATTGTATGTATGTGTTGTGTGTGTGTGTGTGTGTGTGTGGTATGGGAGTGTTCAATTGTAGGAGTGTGTGTGTGTGTGTTTGTGAGAGTAAGTGGGAGAGTGAATGTGTGTATGTGTATGTACTGCGTTAGAGAGAAACAAAAGTAAACTAACCAGGTTACACAAAGTAGAAGGGTGGGTCATGTGGTTGAGGGGTTGTTACAGAAAGGGGCGGGGTAAAAAAAAAAAGAATATACCAGGAAACAGAGAAGCTTTTAAACAGAAGTCTTGTCTGCGTTAAAAAAAAAGAAAAGTTCTACAGCACGACTTTCTGTTTGTCGTGAATTCTACCTCGAGGGGGAATAGCTTACAACATTATTGTAGAGCATAGGTCCCTATGGGTTGGAGGGGGGGGGGGAGTAGAACAACTTCTACTTAGTGTATAGCCACGTGAACAATAGGCCCTATCTCAAATTAACAAGTTGATTAAACCTTTTTTTAATCTCTAGAGATATTAATCATATTTAACTAGTCTAAAAGAATCAAATACCCAAAGCTATTATTTATGCTTTTATTGAGGATTACTCCAACAAGATATCATATTCTGAAAAGTGAAAAATTACACCTTGACACGGTTCGATTCCCGTGTCCAGGTGTAATTTTTCAATTTTCAGAATAGTCTAAAATAAGTTATTAATACTGTTATGCTAAAGGGTGGGTAATTTTAGATTCAGTTACACAAAAGTTTTAACTTAAATTGACCTGGAGAAAGCTAACGCTTGTACAATATATTTTTTTAATCCCATCTTACTTCTTCAGATTATACGCATAATGATAGTTATTCTAATAGGGTAGGGATGAGAAATAAAGTATTTTATAGGTAATCTACTCACATTTGCGTGGAAGGAGAGTGGGAAACCATTTAGGAAAGGCCTCTGTAAGTATACCCGACTGGTATTCGAACCCCGATCTCCCCGTCTTCAGCAAGCCAGTCTAACAGGAGAGTGACGCCTTAGACCGTTCAGCCACTGAATCGAGTCACTTGTACAATTAATTGCAGATCAATATCGAAGCTACCTGCTTCGGTGGCCACATAGTCTAAGGCGCAACGCTCGCAGTATACTAGACTGTCACTGATGGGGAGATCGCGATTCGAATCTTAGTCGGGTGTATTGAGGTGGTTGTTTTAAAAAAATGTTTTATATTCTCTCTCCACGCAAGCGCTGGTACATTTCCTCTAAATACTAGTGTAATTAGTACATAAGCGTATAACTCAAAAGGCTAGTAAGACAGGGTGCTAAAACAAATCGAAGCTTGGAATATATAAATGGCATTTAGTTTACGGATATAGCCGCATCAAGCATCATATTAGCAAAATGAAAAATGAAACCTGACACAAGGATAGAACCCTGGACACTCCCGAGTAACCAGAAAATGTGGCATTAATGATATCTCAAGAGTAGTCAGTGATTACAACACGTCCATAACAGATTATGTATTAAAATATGAGAGAAGAAATATATAGTCTCACAGGATGAATCCTAGATATCCTAGTGGTAAAGAGAGCTTTTACGTGGAGTTCCGGCTTCGGTTACCGTGTCCAGGTGTCATTTTTACAAATTTATGAATTAAATTAACCTAGTTAATAATTTAATATATTAATTTATAGTGCAAAAAAAATTTTTTTGCTGTTGCTTTAAAAATGTAGTATTTAAAATGAGACTTCGCGCCCGTACCCAATTTTCTAATGATAATGCTAAGTATAGCTTATACGAAAATAATTTTACAAAAAAAAATTAATCCCACAAAGTAAATTTACTATTTTTAACGAAAAGAAAAACATTTTATACAAAAATTCTCCCTCATATTACATAAATTAACATGCATATAAAAGGTGGTAATTCAGATTGACTGCATATTATACTTAACTGCATACGTATTATTCGGGTCAAAAACTATTTCCAGCTTACATTTATTACATTATTACCACATTAAAAAATGTAGCAGCCATTTACATACATAATTTAACAGACTAAGAGTGAGAATACTAATGTCAGTATTTTAAGAGACTGTGCAGTAATTGCTAAATTAAAATTTATCCCTAATGCGCTTGTTAGACCGCAGCTTAAATAATGAATTTGTGGTGTATATTGTAATAAATCTCGAGCTAAAAAAAGACAAAATATTCTAATTTATTATAAATACTTGACAATGAGATAGAAGAAAACATATTACGTTTAAAAATATTAACATGTCGGCTATCTATTTATTTTTTGTTTTAAGAGCATTGTATTGTATAAAGCAGGGGTCCCCAATTATTTTTTATGGCGGTCCGTTTTAAAACTCTACATACTCCCAAAGTACGGCAAAACTTTAACAATGAGTCAAGTTCAAGCTATATAGGACAATACTAATTCAAAAACTTGAGTTTTATTCCTTTAATTTATTTTACTCATTTATTATTGCTAGTTTTCCATGTCTACTATCCACCCACCACTGACATAGCATCATTTCTTCTGTTTATCGCTATCTCGTCAAGGTCCTTAAAAATGTATCTGTGGCCCGAATGCTGACCACAGTCCACCATTTGAGGACCACTGGTATAAAGCATAGGCCCCTATGGTAAAATTATATGAAGCATTACATTACATTACATTACATTACACCTTATAATGTTTTTATTATAATATTTATATTTTGGTAATAAAGTGATGTAAAATAAATTGTGCCAGTTTTATATTATATTTTTTGTTCTCTGTTTCTTACTACCTGTCTAGAGAATGTCCGCATATTTGAGATGATTGTCAAGGATCAAGAAGGTAGAATTTAAAGTAAAAATACCGATATTTGCGTGGTGGAAAAGTGGAATATTATTTAGTGGGGGAAAAAAATCCACTTCGGTGCATCCAGACGGAATTTGAACCGTGACCTCCCCGTCATTGCGAACCAGACAAGACGAGAATTACCTCTTTTACTACGCATCCAATAGTGCGTGTCATTGTATGAAAAATATATATTTCAGTTAGATAATTTTTTTAAAGGTTTATAAAAAAAGAAATGTCAATTTTTTTTGAACAGGCTAATTATATCGACTTACCGGCCAATTCTAGAGCCAACACTATGTCCTCTTTATGGTTCTTTCCAGAGAAAATCAGGCTTACCAACATGTTGTATATTTTTGTTTGTATTGTTAGTTTGTTCTAAATGTATGCCTTAATTTATTTTTTCACTATTGTAGAACGCACATTCGATAGGCCTATGTGTTATTTTTGTTTTTTGAGCCATACTGGATAAAGGAAGTGTTGTGGTTGTTGGTTACCTTTTATTTACAGGCCCTACTTTGCGTCTTACTTGCAATCCACATATACAAAAAAAAAAGCTATGGATGAGGAAGTTAGAATTTAGAGGAAATGTGCTTGCATTATTATGGAAGGAGAGTAGGAAACTATGTAGGTAAAAACACCGTAATTACATTCAGCCGGGATTCAAACCCTGATCAGCCTGTCATCAGCTATCTAGTCTATTGCCCTAGGTCTTAGGCCAGGGATAAGGAAAATGTGGCTTTTAGGCCACATGTGGCCTTTTGAGGTGTTTGGTGAGGCCTTTACGCAATTTTAGTTATTTTATTTTCTTTGTACCTCATCTCACCGTTAGGGTTATACGCTTATGTATTAATTACGCCAATGGTTTTAAGGATGAATAAGGTTATAGATAAAAGAAGTGTATCCAAATTTGCGTGGAGAGAGAGAAGGCAAACCTATTTTGTATTATTATTATTAGCACCGCGTCTTACTACCCATTCGGGTTGTACGCACTTACGCTAATGTGTAATGGTAGGGTGATTGTGAGATGAAATGGAGGACCTACAGTTTAACGTGGAATCCGAACCACGGTGGAGGCCTGGCATTCCTCACATTCACAAGATGTCTTGTCAGAGGTGAAGGAAGGGTTTGGTAATCAGATAAATCTTTGCCGGGACCGAGGATTGAACCCCGGCCGCCAGCATAGAAGTCTGACACCTTACCCCTAAACCACCTATTTTGTAAAAACCACCCTCAGTACACCCGACCAAGATTCCAACCTTGATTTCCCCATCATCGGTTGTCTAGTCTACTGTCAAGACCATGTGATCACTGAAAAGGATTTTAGTCAAACATGTATCATCATCGTTTATAAATTATACATTCTCAAATGGTTCGTATTTTAATTAATATTTTAAAAAAAGTTATGCTACAGTATAATCATAGAAAACTGCTCTTATCCATCTATCAATATCCATGGTTGGCGCACAATATCATTAGACACAATTTACTGTAGGCCTTTCACGAAGTGTGCGGCTTTATGAGGAATCCGTGAATTGACACGTGGCCTTTCAATGTCAAATGTTTTATCACCCCTGGCCGAGGCCATGTGACTACCGATGCGAGTATGTGGATGACGTACCGGAGTGGTATAATGGTTCTCCTTGAATTAAAAAATAAAAATAAAAAATAAACGGGCCATCGGCTGACTAGTGGATCAGTGGTCAACTTCTATGGACCTGGATTTGAAATATATAAAATTTATTGTCAAAATACTTTCTCTCAACATTTGTCATAGACGTACATCATAAAATGAAGCGATATTCTATCATAACATTTAACTTGCAGTTAACTATTTAATCTTTCTTTCATGAAGTTACGAGTAGATCTTGTTTTTCCTAATGTATTATTATTATTATTATTATTATTATTATTATTATTAGTAGTAGTAGTAGTAGTAGTAGTAGTAGTAGTAATACCGCGTCTTACTACCCGTTCGGGTTATACACACTTACGCTAACGTGTAAATGGTAGGATGCTTGTGAGAGGAAATGAAGGACCTACAGTTTAACATGGAATCCGAACCACGATGGTAGCCTGGTATTCCCCACATTCACAAGTTGTGAGTAATATACATCTTGTCAGAGGTGAAGGAAGGGTTTGGTAATCAGATAAAATTGTGCCGGGACCGAAGATTGAGCCCTGGACCCCAGCACAGAAGTCCAACACCTTACCCCTAGACCACCAGGTCACCTCTACTGGTGTAATCTGGGTTTAAGAAGGTGTGAGGTTTTGATCTTTGATTTCTTTAAAGATGAAAAGATACCTGGAAATACATTAATCTTATTACTTATTTTTAAAATACTTCAAAATATCTTAAGTATTCTAAATACAGCTTTCCTAAGAATTATATTTCTAAACTATTGCAGTATACTGTGGTAGTCTTAGGTTAACTACTAGACCAAACTAGTCCTTAGTTCATTCTGGTTGCATAATATTATATTCTAGTGGTTTCCGAAGAATAGTCCTTAAATATCAAAACATTATTTTAATTTTGAAATGGTTTTTTTGTAAACGTATTTTTTTATTTAAATTATCTACAATTTAGGTTATTTGGTTTAGTCACGAAAATGTCCTGTAGGATTCTTCCTGCCAATATGTGGATTAAAAAAGTCCTTGGAAGCATATCTCTATATAGAATAGGAAACAAGAAAAAGGCAATTTTAAAAAGCAATTCAAAGTTTTCAAGGCTCAAATAGTTTAGTGACTGTAAACCCGTCAGAGGAAGAGGGGAAAGTTTTATCAGTAAATGAACAAGAGGCCTCGCAGAGGGAACTGCTCATTTTCTTCACTCTCTTTATATCTTGTATATTGGCCTTACGTGTGATAGTGCTTAGTCTGGTTATGTGCGTCAAGTTAATATACAACTCGCTTCGCGTCAATCCTCGGTCCCGGCACAGATTTAACTGATTACCAAACCCTTCCTTCACCTCTGACAAGACATCTTGTGAATGTGGGGAATGCCAGGCCTCCACCATGGTTCGGATTCCACGTTAAACTGTAGGTCCTACATTTCATCTCACAATCACCCTACCTTTACACATTAGCGTAAGTGCGTATAACCCAAATGGGTAGTAAGACGCGGTGCTAATAATAATAAACTCGCTTCGCAAAATAGCTTCGAAATCTCCAAGTAGACAACGTCGTTAAGGTGGGAATGTAAGTAACTTGAGAATAGGCCAGTGTTCTTACAGTTTTTATAGCAATTTTTTTTTTCTCACTAAATGAATCAAATACTGCTTCAATTCAAATATAGTTTAATTTTCTTCACATGGAGGGTGACCTCAAGAGTTAGTTAATATATGTCAAGAGTGTTCTGAAATTTAATGACAACTTTTACTTTTCATTTAAAAAAGTTTGTCAACTAATGATGCTATTCTCATGACAGATATACAACGATTGTTGATATCACTGTGATTTATTCTACTATTATTTCTTTGTGCTACGTTTGTGATGGTTTCCTCCAAATTAAAATGAACACAGAGACAAAAGTTTATGGTTGTAATTTATCAAGCGTGGGCTGACTATACAAAAGAGACGGGCTCGTTCGTTCCACGCTGGCTTGTCAGTCGAGGTCTCGTCACATCAGTTTGATTGCTGCAGACAGACTACCCGGTCACTCGCTGACAAGTCGACTTCACCCGACGGCACACTTTATACCAGCACTGAAATTTCCGAGAACGACGCACCCATAATACATCACTATGCGAAGAAAAATAATTTCTATATTTGTACTGGAGAAATATTTAATTGATTTTTACTAAACAATGTTTTTGTATAAAAACTGCAAAAACACTGGCCTTTTCCCACGTTTCCTACATACCCTCGCCCCCTCCCCCTCCCCCACCCAGAACCTTAATTCGTACGAACAACACAAAGTTTATTAACGACTTACGACTTGGAGAAAATCCACCCGAAATACTTTATTATTTGGAAAAACCACCTGGTTGTGGTTCGAACGCCAGCCACCCTTCAAGGGTAAAACTCAGACACAGCTTCGTGAAGTTTACATTTCCACCAGATTCTAAAAATATATATATGAAACTGTATTGCAACATGAATAGGCCTACCTTTATTTATGTCATCCTTGAAACGGCATAGACAATTTAGCTTTTCTTAAAATTGTGCTAGGTTTGACCTTGAACTGTTGCGGTTTTACGTCAGAACACAAACTAGAGAGTGATGCAGCAACAAACTCTATAAAATAACATTTGAAAAAACAAACTAAGCCCTGTTTTTGGGTAAGAAAAAACATGCCCGGTAGTCATTAGAGTTATTTTTTTTTTAAAAAAATTTATAGCCCTACCCCATACATAAAAAATACAGTAAAATTTTTTTTAAATGTTGGCCCAAAACATGTTTGAATTTTCTAAACGGGTTTTCCCAAACCCAAAAATCAGTTCATACAAACAGTAAATTTCTAAATATACTTTATTTTTTAAATAGACCCTAAGATTAAGAGCGTGCATCACATCCCAATCAACCCCTGTGATACAGTCGTCTTAAAATTTAAAAATTTTAAACACAAACACTATTAAGGCTGCGCCTCCCCTTTAAATGCAGGGTTTTCAAAAACAAAAAATATTTAAAAAAAAAAAATTTAAAAATTCAAAAATTTTGTTTTTTATTTTTTTAGAAACATATCTGGGCATTTTTTTCATAATTATTAGGAATTTTTTAAAACCATGCAAAAATTGTTATTGAAATATTTTCATTAAAATTTTTCCCCATTTAAATTGCATTTTAAATGGGAAAAAAAAAATTATTAATTGATTTTTCTAGTTTCTTTGTAAAATTTAAAGCTAGAGTGTATTTTTAAATAACATATTATTTAAGAATAATTTTTTTTTCTTTTTAGACATATTTTTTAATTTGGGTTTGCTTCAATAATCACGACAATATTGAGCTCTAATGACCCCCCAAGTTGACACTTTAGTCAAAATACATGGTTTTAAATACAACTTTTCCTTCGCAAATTGTCTTAGCTGATGCCGTTAGTATGATCATTCCCCTTTTAAACAACTAGTATCGTTTTGCAAGCGTTGGCTAACCTGCTGTACGGAATGCGGGCGGCAATGGGGGGATGAAACAAACTCTTTGCCCTTTCTTGATCAAAAAACAAAAAAAACCATTTTGCTTTGGGTAAAAAGGGGCCCAAATTATTCAATTATGAAATTTTGCTTTAATTAAAAAATAAACATCTTAATATATTAATAACTAAAATATTCACAAAGTCTTCCTGCGGGTTGAATAAATATATTTGGTTTCCCTACTTACTTCAATGAGAGTATTACTCTTTTTAAAAAATTATTTTCAAAGAAAAAACCACAAGCTTCCCCATACACAAAGTTTTATGACATTAGCCCTTATTTAACTGAGGGAGTAAAAACATGTAAAAAATTTTTCCTCTTATCTTTTAAATTTTTTCTTTGGGGTTTTTTTTATTCTTGGCACTACACGTAGTAATAATAATGGGTTAAAATTCAAATTTTATGAAAACAAAAGTACATTGAATTTTTTTAAAACCACTTTTTAAAAAAAAAATTTTAAAAAAAAACATTCCTTTCATACCCAAAAAAAAGCTATTATAAATAAATTTGCTCAAAAAAGAAATTTTTTGGGGATTTTTTAAAAATTTAAATTTTTTTCCCCCTTTTTTTTAAAAAAGGTTTTTGGATTTGACCCCTCTTTGGGCCCCTTTTGGGAAAAAGGGGTTTTTTTTAAAAAAAATTTAAAAAAAGAATTTTTTGGTGCCCGGGTTTTAAAAAATTTTTTAATTTTATTTTTTTTGGGGTTGAAAAAAGTGTTTTTTTTTTAATTTAAAAACCCCTTCATTCCGCAGTTTGTGGGGTCGTTTGGGGAAAAAATTATCAATTTTCCCAAAAAATTAGTCCCCCCGGGTTTTTTTATTTTTTTATAAAATTTAAAACCCTTTTTTTATTTTTGTTTTTTTTGCTTTCGAAAAAAAACCAATGGATTGAAAAATTTTTTGGGGGGAGAAGGGAAATTTCCCCAAAAAATTATTTTATACCCTTTTTGAATAACAAGTTTATGAAAAGGGCTCAAAAAGAAACTCAAAGATAAATTTGTTTTTTTTAACTGCTTATCTTTTAAAGGGTAAGTTTTTTAAAAGGTATCATTTTACTGGCCTTAGGCTTTTTTATCTACTAATTTAAATTTTCAATGATGAGTAGCTAAACTATTTTTTTTTTCTGTAAAATTTAAAACAAAATTAAGATAAAAAATTAAATTTTTTTTTTAAAAACCAAAGCAGCTTTTTTCTGTATTTCAAGAAAATTTTTTTAAAAAAAGGGGTTTTTAAAACTGAAAGTAAATATTACTAACACTATGAAACCCCCCCCTTTTTTTTATTTAAAAAACTCTTTGCCTTGGGGCCCATTTTTGTACACGTTTGTACAAAAAATTAAATTTTCAACCTAACAGGAAATCGAACAAAACCCAAAAATTTTTTGGGGGCTGATTAATTTACGCACTCGGGGTCAGTCCATAGCCCCCTTTTGCAATTTTGGGGCCACGACATAAAACCGATGATAATAAAATATTTTTTTTAAAACCTTTAAAAATTAAGGGGAAAATTTTTTGTTCCCTATCCATAAAGTAAGTAAGAAGAATATTTGAAAAACCCCACCCCCTGTTTATAGTGGTCAGTTTTTTCTGGCCTCAAAACCTAAAACCCCCCAATTTTAAACCCCCCCTTTTCCCCAAATTTTGGTCTGTAAAAAAAGGGGGGTGAAAGGGAAACCCCCAAAAACAACCTCATGAGGAAAATTAGAAAATTTTAAAATAATTTTGGGGGTTTTTAGTTTTTAAAAAAAAAGAGATGGAATTTTTGGAGGGGTTTTGTGAACCACAGGGGAAACCCCCCCGCTTGAAAATTTTGGGGACTATTTTTTTAAAAAATAGGGGACCTCCGATTGGTATACCGCTTGCAGGCTGACAAATGGAAATTTTTATAAAGGGGTTTAAAATCTCCCCAAAAGGGGTAAAAAATTTTTCCCAAAACCAATTTTTTCGGAAAAAATTTTTTCACCCCATGGGTTTTTTAAAATTTTAAAAAAACCGATTAAATAACAATACCCACTTCATGGCTGAGTCCCCCCAAAAGGGGAAAATACGGGTTTTTAAATTTTGGGCCCGCTGATACCCCGGGATTTTGGGGCAATCCGGGGGCGGGCTTTGGGGGGTTTTTTTTTTCCCAAATTTTTTCCCCCAAACTTCCAAAATAAAAACTGCAGAAAACCCCCCCAAACCCCCCCTTTTTTTTTTTTTTCTTTCCCTTACCCCAATTAAAAATTTTTCATAAAGCTATACGGGGGAAGGGGGTATGAGGGGTTTTAACAGTAAAAAAAATTTTAAAAGGGGTTTTTTATAGTAAAAAATTTTTTAGTCATCAAAAAGAAATTTCCCCTTTTAAAAAAATTTTTTCCCCCAAAACCTTTTAAAAATTTTAAAAATTAACCAAAGCACGGGAAAAAAACCCAAAAATTAAATTTTTTTTAAAAAATTTTAGCTATTTTTTATTTACTTGCTTACTAAAAAACCCAAAAAAAAGGGGTACGAAAAAATCGAAAGCTACATATTTTTCCGTGGGGGTTTATTAATTATGAAAAAAATCTTAAAAAATAATTTATCTAAATTTTTTCCTTAAATAATTTTTTTTTAAAAAATAAGTATTCTTTTTTTTTTAGCAGTACCCCCCCCAAAAATTTATTTTTTAAAAAAAATTTATTAAAAGGGGGTACAACACTTTAAACCCTTTTGGGGGTCATGACACTTT
Organism: Timema cristinae; assembly: GCA_039000515.1. Taxonomy (NCBI): domain Eukaryota; kingdom Metazoa; phylum Arthropoda; class Insecta; order Phasmatodea; family Timematidae; genus Timema; species Timema cristinae. Next base: position 28,388 of record JBCFYV010000792.1, read on the forward strand.
GATATGCTAATTACAAAAAAGGGGAGGGGGGGAAAAAAATTTCTCTTTGTGGTACAAAACGGTACAAAAAAAAGTACAAAACTTTGGGGGAAAAAAATTTCCCCAAAAAGGGGAAAAAAGGGGTTTAAACCCTTTGGGGGTCCCCTACTTTTAAAAAACCCAAACAAACCCAAAAAAGGGTAGGGGTACAAAACTTTTTTTTTTTTGGACAAAAGGGGGACAAAACTAGTAAAAAATTTTTCCATCAAAAAAATTCCTAATTAAAAAAGGGGTTAAAAACACTTTAACCTGGATCACCCCTCTCAAAAAAAAACCCCCCACCATTAACTTAGCGTAAGTGGGGTAAAACCCCAAGGGGGAAAATTTAAAACGCGATGCTAATAATAATAATAATAATAAAAAATAATATGCAAAATTTTTCTCAAAAGGGGGGGTATGGGGTAAAAACACTTTTTCTTTTTAAAAAAAAAGGTACAAAAAAAATACAAAACTTTGGCATAAAAAATTTTAAAAAGGGGTTTTCCCAAAACCCCTTTTCCCTGGAGTAAACCCCTTTGGGTATTTTAATTAGAAAAAAGGGAAGGGTTTTCAAAACTTTTTTTGGTACAAAACGGTAAAAAAAAATGGGTTTTAAAAATTTTTTGGGATAAAAAAAAAGTTTAAAAAACCCCAAAAAGGGGGAAAAGCCGAAAATTTTCCGGGGAAAAAGTGGAAAAATCATTTTTATAAGTAATTACTAAAAAAAGGGTTTTGGGGACAAAACTTTTTCTTTTGTGGCACAAATAGTAAAAAAAAAATTTTGGGGATAAAAAAGGGGTTTTTAAATTAAAAAGGGACACATTAAGGGAAAAAAAGGGGTTTTGGGAAAGGTTTAAAACTTTTTTTTTGTTTTGAAGTTATTAAAACTTACGTTATTTCTCCCCCGTTTTGTCTAAATTTGGGTTTTGCCTACACATTTTACGGTTGGCACTCACTTCTTATCTCTCTCAGTTTCGGGAAAAAAAGTTTGCTTGCGCCTTTACTGTTTTTCCGGTGGGGGGGTCGCGGGGTTTCCCCCCCTTTTTTTAAAAAAACCAAAAAATTTTGCCAACCTGATGGGGGGGAATTTTCCCCCATTTTTATAATTTTTGAAAAGCCAAAAAATTTTTATAGCAAAAACTCAAAAAACCCCCCGAGGGGGGTTTGGCGGGGGGCCCTTTAAGATTGGGGGTACACCTACTATATAAAACGATAAATTTTTCCGGGCTATTGTTTTTAAAAAAATGCATATAACAACATGGGGTTTTTTTTCAATGCTTTAAAAATTTTAAATTTTTTAAAAAAAAATATTTTTAAAAAAAAATTTAAAATTTTAAAATTTTTTCTTTTTTAAAAAAAGACGTAAAATTTTTTTTAAATTTAAATTAAAAAAAAATTTTAAAACAAAAGGGGAAAAATTTTTGGGGAAATTAAATATTATTATAGAAATAAGATAAATGTTGGGGTCATAAGACCCAAAATTTTTTTAAAACAATAACGGGCACAAAATTTGATATTTTCAAATTAAAAACGCTAACGTTGAAAAATTTTTTACTTTTTTGGGTTTTTAAAAATCTGTCTTCCCAAGCCCCCTTTCCCCCCTTCTCCCCCCCAAACCCCCTTTGGGGGTTTATTAAACTTTTCATCTTTTTTTTTTTGTAACCCTGCTACTCCCCCCCCCTTCCAAAAATTTTTTTTTCCTTCAGTAAAACCCTGGGGGTTTTTACTAACTGTCTGTCACCTTGTTACACTATTTCCTCCAAACCCAATTTTTTAAAATGTTTTTCCCCTTTATGTATTTCCCTGTTAAAAATTTATTTATAAAGGGAGTCTTGATTTTTTTTACCTTTAAAAAAATAAAAATGTAACAAACTACAGTGTTTCTTTGATTAGATACAAACTTTTGTATAGAAATTAAAGTTTTTTTGGGAAAGAAAAAATTCTAGGGGATACTCCCGCAAGGGAAACAGAAATCCGTGTTACTCAGCAGGAAACCAGCTAAATAATTTTAAAAAACTTTTGAGAAACACTTTCCAAAGGAAAAAGCGAGTTAAAAAATAAAAACCCCATTTTTTTACCATTTTTGTTTGTTGGTGTTTTTTAACACCCGCACCAGTGGGTTTAGTAGGGCAATGTGCTAAATATACAAATTTCCCTACGCGGGTTTTCGGTGAGTCGAGGTTCAATAAACGGGGTTTGGGGAAAATTTGAGGGGTTATAAAATGGGATTTTTCAGTGGGTTTTGGGCCCTCCTCTCTATCGCCCAATGCAGGGTCACTTCCTCCAAATACCTTGGGAACCAACACGGAAGAAAATAAAATTTTAAATTTGGGGCTATTTATACAGGGTTTTGTATTTTAAATTTTAAAGTTTGGGCAAAAAACGACAACACATCCAACAATATTATTTCCCCAATATGCCCCTTCACCCCGTTTGGTTTTTTTTGACTAAAATTATAAAAAACATTATTACATGGAATTGGGGTTAAAATTTCATAAAATTTTTATGTAAAAAACTAGTGCTAGGGGTTTTTTTTTGTCATTAAATTTAAATAATTCCCGGGTATTTATGGAAATTTTTTGGGTGTATTTAAAAGAATACAGATTGGGGGGAAGGTGGGAAGTTATTTTTAACATTTTTCGACCGGAGTTTTCTGACATTTCAGCTAAAATGTTTTTTGCTTTTTCCAATTTATTTTAAAAACATAGGGCCTAATATGTATTTTTAGCTCAAAATGATAATTTTAAAAGGGCCGCCTGGGGGGCTTTTGGGTAAAGGCTTTTCGTGTTTTTAGCCCGACTGGGTGAGACGGGGGAGATCAAGGTTCGAATCTCGGGCGGGGGAACTGGGGGGGTTTTTCCCCAAATGGTTTTTTCCCCCTACCCCCACGCAAATGCGGGTTTACTTCCTTTAATTCAACCCCCCCAATTCCTAATCCATTAGTGTAATTAGTACTTAAGCGTTTAAACCCGAACAGGTATTAAGACGCGGTGCTAAATAATAATAATATTAAAAGTGTGTAGGTTACTTTTATTAACACTTGGTGACCTGGTGGTCTAGGGGTAAGGTGTCAGACTTTTATGCTGGCGGCTGGGGTTCAATCCTCGGTCCCGGCAAAGATTTATCTGATTACCAAACCCTTCCTTCACCTCTGACAAGACATCTTGTGAATGTGAGGAATGCCAGGCCTCCACCGTGGTTCGGATTCCACGTTAAACTGTAGGTCCTCCATTTCATCTCACAATCATCCTACCATTACACATTAGCGTAAGTGCGTATAACCCGAACGGGTAGTAAGACGCGGTGCTAATAATAATAATATTAACACTTTAAGCTATTGATATAATGACACTAATTTAACAAATTATGTTTATTTAAGATTCGGATGGCTACTTACTTTAATATAAGGTTGATTTTGTCTACTGTATTACCCGGAAAAAAAATCCTAACAATAACATACGGTTTTTTCATTCAATTTAACTTGTAAACGGAATATGAATTATTGCACTAAAAAAATGCAATTTAATATCTACTTTAATACAAGATATATAATTTTATTTAAAAATAAATAAAACTTTAAATACAAAATGATAGTTCAAAATTAAGCATTTTGCTCTGACAAGTAAGAGGATTTTCTACATACAAGACAGTCAAATTATAATGCATTAGACTAGTAACTTGACACTATGGTGATGGAGAGGGTGTAAAGGAGAGACTAGACGAAGAGACAAAGAATTTTTTGTTGTTGTTAAAAGCTTTATTTATGAAATGTCAAGATTTAATAAATTAAAATGTCCCACTAGTGGAAGCTGTGTACCAAATTCAACCATCTAGATAGTGGGGAAGTGATTGAGTTAAATAAGGACTCTGGTCCACGCAAACAAACGGACATTTCCTGAATGCATAAACAATTGATATAACATTCTCTATCAGACATTATCCTTAGACTATGTCACTGAATTTTATATAATAGGCCTCTGTATAGGATAACTTGTTTACTGTATTAGTGTATAAATGTACATGGTCCACAAATGAGAACAAAACAAGTATGCCAGTGAGTGTACGTCCCCACCCCTTACTCTCCCCTAAGAACTTCATAACCTTGATCGCTGGTGTGGGTGGAGGGGGTCTACGTTCCTTCTTTGGAGGCAAGCCACTTAGAAGATTTTTATAAGAGGATATGACTTTCAAATTTTTTCACCCTTCATTTAATTTATCATCCATTATTTCTCCTTCACTCTCACCAAGCCATGCCCTCTCAATGAACTTGCATTCCTGTCTTTTTTATTTTATTTTATTTCATCTCATTAGTTTTGAGTTACTTTTATTTTGGTGTTTTTATTATGGTGTTACCCGCCTCGGTGGCGTAGTTGGCTAACGCGCTAGTCGTGTTGAGCTCGACTGCTGAGGACGGGGAGATCGAGGTTCGAATCTCGGTCGGGTGAACTGGGGGTGGTTTTTCATAAATGGTTTTCCACTCTCCCTCCACGCAAATGCGGGTTTACTTCCTCTAATTCAACATTCCCTATTCCTAAATATATTAACGTTATTATTACTTAAAGCGTATAACCCGAACGGCTAGTAAAACGCGATGATAATAATAATATATTATTATTATTATTATTATTATTATTATTATGGTGTTTTTACGTTAAAGACCTCTTATGGGTCGACACGTAGTTAAAACATATAATAATAATAATAATAATAATAATAATAATAATAATAATAATAGTTATTTTAAACTTTCTATGGTAGGTTTTTCTAACAATAAAGTATAGTTGAAATATATTACTATAATGCCAACTACTGCTTCATTATTTAAACAACTTTTACCAGGGTCTTTAGTACCTTATATTCCTTCTAGTCCTTCCTCTATCATTGCTAATGTAATCACGGGTTGAGAATTTACCAGTTGAGGAGAGAAGTAACACACAAATTATGTTATTTCATGGAATCTGAAGAAAAAATACGCTTGTTTAAAATACTAATGGTTTTTTTAGTCTATAAACAATGTTTCAGTATGCTCATTTTAAACTTATCCAAGATGAATGCTATTTTTTAAACTTTAGATTACTTAATCTAGTATTGAATAACCCTACAGTTTTGAACTATAGGTTTTATTTCATGTTTTCGAAACAGTTTGAATGAAAAGTAGCTAAAGTATTGTAGTCAGATTATTGCTTATTCTTTTTACAAAATATATATTTAGAGTAGTCCATTTTACAATTTCAAAATTCCTCCCATCCCCTCTTTTAACATCAACAAATACTAAAAGTGATTATTTAACGTACAATTTCAATTCTAAAATAATATGTTTGAGTATAAAAACTTTAATTTTATACTGGCTAAACTAGGGATACACACGCAACTTCCTTTGTAAATTATTGTTATTATTATGATAATATCGTGAATATCTTGTGAAAAAGTAATATTAAAACAACATTTTTCAAAATAAAAGAGTTCTATTGTTTGCACCAATCCAAATATTTGCTGCGCTTGGCATGGTTAGTTTGAAACATAACTACAATTTATTTTTTCCCAGATCAAAACTCAATTTAGAAGAATCTTCCGATGTTGTCAATCGATCAAGTGGTTCACACCCCGGTGTTGATATTGGATCACAGCACGAAATCCATTTTGCTGGATATATTGCTGGATCTTCACAGCTTATTTCCAAACTATTTCTGGAAGAATCTGATTTGTCTTAAACACACGATGATATATCTGTGTTAGAGCATACTTTTCTTGTATTAAAAGTGCAAGAAGATGTCATTGATGCAGATCACATTGAACTACACGGTAGAAGAATCGTAGATATTTCCTTTTTAATCAAACAAATTCAATTAATGAACCACCACCCTCTAACAAATTGTTCCTTTCAAGACATGTATCCTATCAAAGAAAAGTGTTATGGGTTGAAATCACGAATTACTTTTAAATGTAAACTGTGCAAAATAGAGCAGGTTCTGTGGACAGATACATTAGGTTGATTTGGTTGGATTTCAAAGAGGAAAATGATCGTTGATACAATTAAAACTACTTTAATTTTAGGTCCTAAATGTTAGGTGCAAGTTTGTTGACTAGTGATTTTAGTTAAAATTCACTCATTGAAATGGTGTTGTTTTTTTTTTTGCTTTATAGTTTTATTCGTGTTTTATAGACAAACAAGACATTTTCGTACTTATAGCACTATAGCAGGATTAATGTTAAAGTTATTAAGAATCAGTGGCGCATCCAGGAATTTACTTTAGGGGAGGGGGTATGTGCGTCAAAGCTATTATTTCTGTCCCCCAAAAATATTCATCCAATTATTTTTGTTAAATATTTTTTAAAAGAAACTATACAAACGCACACAAACACACACATATATGTATGTATATGTATATGTATATATATATACACATACATATATATACATATATACGTATATACACATATATACATATATATATGTACATATACACATATATACATATATATATGTACATATACACATATATATGGCTTCGCAGATAAGTACTGTGCACAAATATTAATTCTTTAATAATATGGATATAGTGTAGTTATTAACAAGAAACTTTGTCGCATTGTCCCTCATCGTCACCGCGGAAAATGTTGAGTAATCATTCAAATACGAATGATTGAATGATCTCACAAATTTCTGGCATATTTTGGGGTTTTCTTTTCCCCTTTACTCCTATACCTCGCGCGAGCTGGGAGCTTATTTGGGCCTGCTATGATGCACGCTCTTAAATTGATGTTTTCAAATAAGTATGCTGTGTCGTGAAACAAGTCAAAATAAGAACGACTCACGAGCTTTCCATTTAAAGAATTACCTAAAATCTCCTTACAACAACTGTAAACATCACCCGCTTCGGTGGCCGCATGGTCTAGGGCGCTACTATCATAGTAGAATAAACTGTTGGTGACGGGGAGATAAAGGTTCAAATCACGGTCGGGTGTATTGAGCGGGGTTTTTACTATATAGTTTCCCACGATCTCTCTCCATGCGAATGTGTGTACAGTTATTCCAAATTAAACCTTATCAATAGCTAACCTATAAGCGTAATTGATATATAAGAATGGATCGTAAGACGTGGTGTTAAAAACACTGTAGAAGCTGTCTGTTTTTATCTCGTTTTGTAGGCGCATGCGCACCGATTTAGTCAGTTAGTTTTGAAATTTGATTGGGTCTCTCAAGATGTTGATGTCGGGCAGAAAAAAATGGGAAGCAGAAGTTATTTAAAGTTGCGCCGAGCGTACAATTCCGATGATTGTTTTTAAAGCATGTCATATGATTAGGTTTCTGATCTACTCTTGTTTTTTAGCGATCGAGTGAAAAAACATTAAATTCATTCATATTTCTAGCAAAGTACATTGCAAGTAAGACTAGACAGAAACCCACTTCGGTGGCCACGTGGTCTAATGCGCCACTCTCGCGGTAGACAATAGACTGTTTATGACGGGAGATCAAGATTATAATCTCAGTCGGGTGTACTGAAGGTGGTTTTCCAACATTGTTTTCCACTCTCCCTCCACGCACATGTGGGTATACTTCCTATAAATATAACCTTCCTAATCCATAAACACATTAGAGTAATTAGTAGATAAGCGGATAAACCGAATGGGTATTAAGACGAGGTGCTAAGAAAAAGAAAATAATATGTATTTTTTCTTTTAGAACCACGTCACTACCAATTCGGGTTATACGCCTACGTACTAATTACGTTAATGCGTAGGGTGAGTAAGGTTGAATTTGAAGAAAGCCTACCCTTATTTGCGGGGAGGGAAAGTAGAAAACAATTTTGTAATAACTACTCTCAGTGCACCCGACCGAGAATTGAAACCCAATCACCCCATCATCGGTAGTATGGTATATTGCGACCACACAGCTAACAAAGTGGGTAAGGCCTAAGGAAAGCCTTCTAAAAATCAAGAACAAAAGTTTCAACTTCAAACATAGGAAGATTAGATTTAGAATAAATCCGTTGTCCCTTTTGGGGAACAGATTCACCCTTACCTCTTAACACCAAGATAAGCCGGTTTACGTCGCATACTCTCATAAAGTTGGGGCTAACTCCTGGGATTGGTTGGCGATTTACCATCAGTCTGATTATGGCAAGCGGCCTTAGGTAAACACTATTTTGGTAAAGGCAGTGCAAGTTAAACGTCACTCTTGACTTAATTACTACCATACCACCGTTTCATGTGGTTTAGCAGCCGTGGGATTCCCATCAGAACGCAGCAACATTAGAATCAGAGAGAGAGAGAGAAAGAGGGGGGGGGGGGGATGGGACAATAATGCACATATAATAAGACAGATATTAAATTGAAGAACTTCAATATCATCATCCTATCGCTCTACTTGTTTGTACTTACTTGTTTGATCCACGTGTATTCATTCCCTTCTTCTTTCTAAATTGCTCATCACCTAGTCGGTATTACCCCTATTACAATCCTCACTACAAAGCATGTAAATATTAATCAGACTTTGAAGCTTTTATTTGCATAGTTTGCCGCAATATGAGCTAGCGCTGTTATTGCTGAATATCACTGTTATGAAAATGTGACGCATAATAACAGCATTTGTTTATGATTGTATAAGACAAACACTATTATAAATTGAATGTAAGAGAGACTAGGAAAGTTGAGGCAATGGAAATGAAGTTTGTGAGAAACATGTTAGCTGTCATGAGGAGAAACAATACTAGGGATGAGGTTATCCTGGAATGAGTATGGGTACAGGGAGTACATGATATAGTGGATGAAGCAGAACAGAGAAGGGATGGGCATGTAATAAGGGTGTTGGAGTACATGAGAGAGTAGATGAGGTAAGACTGAGAAGGGATGGGCATGTAATGAGGATAGAGAAGGAGAGGATGCCAAAGAATAGATGCAAATAAAGTAAATAGGAAAAAACCTCAGAGGAAGCCAAGAAAGAGATGGGAGGAGCAGATAACAGAAAGTATGCATAGGAGAGGAGAAGATTGGAAGCAATTAAAGGAGGAAGAATCGTGGAAGGATAGAGTAAGAAGATGAAGGCATTTTACTAAACTGACCCAGCCATAGTATGGAAACAGTTGATGATAATAATGATGATGTTTATGACTATAATAAATCCTTATCGTAGACAGGATGAATAAAGATTATATTAATATTATTATTTCAATTTAAAATTTAATACTATGTGTGTTGAATCATCCAAATAAATAAAATATATAACAAATGTAACAATTTGATATAACAAGTTTGTATTTGAATTGAGCGTTTATTTTCTTTCTTGGGTTATAGAGATAGTTGAGTTTTGAAAGTTTACTCAATCATTTAAACGTTTAAAATAATGATAATATAATGCTTTTTTTTTCAAATGTATTAAATAAAAGAGTACCTCTTCCTATCCGACATACCAACTCAGTCGGTAGCGTGTCTTCCCACTGAGCTAAGGGTTCCGTGTACGATTACCGGCCGAAAAATTTATAATAGGTGAAATGGGAGTTTACCCTTACACATTGATAAATTAATGGTCGGAGACTGGATGCATGCCCTAGTCTTAAGTTAGATTATAAGACATATGAAGCTACGACACAACTAGCAAGCCGGTAGCTGAGAATATATGCTTTGAATAAAAAACTGACCCAGGCCATAGGCTGGAAACAGTATGGGATGTAAAGTAAGGTATAGTACCTTTTACTCTTCACTTTAAAATTCCATTATATCATTACCTGGTCTTAAGACAATTTTTGCAAGATATCACCCGATAGAATTCTAACAAGAATTCCTTCAGAAGTCGCAAGCTAGCTGATATGACTGTTACCTAAGTGCTCTAAGCCTTTAACATATTATATTAATTATAATCATAACTTTACAACTTAAATACCACACAATGTGTATTAAGTAACCCTCCACACCTGTCCCCTATCTGTGGAAAAACCTAAGTTTGATTAAAAAAATAAAGGTATCAATAACACCAGTAATGGTGAGCTGGTGGTCTAGGGGTAAGGTGTCAGACTTCTATGCTGGCGGCCGGGGTTCAATCCTCGGTCCCGGCACAGATTTATCTGATTTCCAAACCCTTCCTTCACCTCTGACAAGATATCTTGTGACTGTGGGAATGCCAGGCCTCCATCGTGGTTCGGATTCCACATTAAACTGTAGGTCCTTCATTTCATCTCACAATCACCCTACCACTACACATTAGCGTAAGTGCGTATAACCCGAACGGGTAGTAAGACGCGGTGCTAATAATAATAATAATAATAATAATAATAATAATAATAATAACACCAGTAAAGTAAATTTAAATGGTTTTACATTCATGACACAATAGTAAAGTTAATATAATTGTTTGTTTTTTTTGCTTTTTTCATAATATGGTAAAGCTTTAAAATCACTTGATTTCTCAGGTCACCTATCTATTTCAGATCTTGTCTAATGTTATCCTCCCCTCCCCGTCTAGGTCTTCCCAATGGTCTCTTCTCATTGGATTTACCAGTCAATACCTTGAACACGGCTCTAGTTTCTGCCATTCACGCTGCATTACCTGCCCACCTTAATCTACGAGAATTGATTACCCTAACAATGTCAGGCTATGAGTACAGGCTACACCCACACGATGACCTTTCGACATACAGGAGCTGACGGGATCCTCATTGACCATGCAGTTGCCCAACCAACTTTAATTTCAAATGACAGTCCATTGTCGGTCAATAAGAACCAATTAATGGCCGAGGTTTGATATAGAAACCCCCAAGCTACCCTTTCTCAGTCAAAAAATAACAAACAATCCATCTAAGCGAGACGGTATAGTCATATGTAAATTACTTCTTTAAAATATGACTACACAATAGGCCTATTCAATTCAATTCTGATCCAGATTTCTAGGATCAATCACTTAAGTTTGAATAAATAACGGTAATTAATTTTTGATATTAAAGGAATAACAGAGTATTGACCTAATATGGATGTAATTATCATTACTATAAAAATATACCTATTCATTCATTTATTTATTTATTTATTTGAAACACAAAATATAATTCTTTATTCATATATTTAAATATAAAAGTATGGAATTCTTAAATAAATTAATTCAGCCTTTTTCCTTTACAAACTATGACCCCACTTTACTATCTCAATAAATAATTATTTAAAAAAAAATATTCTTTGTTATAATAATATATATAATAATTAGCACCACGTCTTACTACCCCTTCGGGTTATATGCTTTAAGTATTAATTACGCTAATGGATTAGGAATTGTGAAGGTTTAATTAGAGGAAGTGAACCCGCATTTGCGTGGAGGGAGAGTGGAAAACCATTTAGGAAAAACCACCCCCAGTTCACCCGACCGAGATTCGAACCTTGATCTCCCCGTCCTTAGCAGTCGAGCTCAACACGACAAGCGTGTTAGCCAACTACTCCACCGAGGCGGGTAAAATTCTTTGTTAAATATAATAATAATAATAATAATAATAATAATAATGGCGTGTCTGGGCTACATAAATATGAATCTCAGTTTGCGGAAAGATTAACCGGTACTGATGTAGGCCTACCTTTGCCCTGGGGACGCCCGAATGTACTAATCGTACATAATTTTAGTGGAGGCTCTTTCCATGTGCCGTTGAGATGAGATGATGATGATAGTGAGTATGAGGGGGTGAGGGGGAGCTAGTAAAGATATTAACCTAACTTAAGCCTAATTAACCAAACCCCGGTGACAATGGGAATTATTCCCCTTTCGAGAAAAATCCTTCGGTACCATCAGGAAATCGAACCCGGAACCTCTGGGTCAGCATCCAGGGCCTTGAGGCGGCTTATGTGAAAGATAATAATACATAATACTTATGCTCTTTTTTGTGACTTCTTAATTTTTTTATACATCTACAGATACAGTCAATATATATATATATATATATATGTATATGTATGTAAAGAAAAATTCTGACTCACTGACTGACTCATCAACGCCCAGCCCAAACCCTTGGACCCAAAGAGCTGAAATTTTGCACAGAGGTTCCCTTTATGATGTAGACAAGGAATAAGGCCGGATTTTTCGAAATTCCCACAAGATACGGAATAAAGAGGATTTATATAATTAGTATACCACAGTGGGTCACGGGTAACGCCGTGCGGGACTGATAGTTGCAGATATAAATAAAAGTTATTTATTTTAAACAAATAAGTAAAAGTTCACAAAATATATAAATCCCATATAGAATATATAAATAAATGTAAAACTACCCAGATTAAGAGGTTATACTAGATTACAATAATCATTTGGAGCATGAACTATATGTCAGGCTGATTCTGTCCTGTTTGCTAGTGACGGGCAGTTCAGAGATCAAGTCCCGGTCAGATTTACTAAAGATGTTTCTTCATAAATGGTTTCACACTCTTTCTATAGATGTAAATTTGGGTATATTTCCTCCGTGTTTTAATTTCCAGTTTACCCATACCATTTATGTAATTAAATTCCGATATTTCAGATTGGTAGTAAGAGTACACAATAGCCTCTTAAGGTGGGATGTTGAGGATTGTGAGTTAAAGGCATTATTTCTGAAATGTTTATAGTAGAAAGCCCTTTTGTGTAAAGTAAATAAAATATTTATCTATTTGAAACATAGATTTTAATGTTTTTCATATAGTGACCTTAACAGTTCTTTAATATCTGTCTAGGTTGTCTTGGAATTTAATGATAACTTTTTCCTTTTATTTAAAAAGTATCTCATCAAATGGTAACATTAAGCGCATGACTTATATTCAAGAAACGTTGATATCATCATGTGTAGAAAATTAAACTCAATGTTTCAACTGGAGAAATGTTTTATCTATTTTGGCTAAAATAGTTTGCTAAATAAAACTACAAAAACACCTTTATTTGCGTTCCCTACGCTCCAACCTTAAAAGTAGCACAACACAAAAATATTTCCAAGAAGAATTGTCCACTTCGATGCTAATTTTTATTGTTTATCCAATGTTTGTGTCCTTTGTCGCAATTTGCCACCATTCTGATGATCAAGTGTCATGCTTCCATCATCTTCCTCTACTAAATATTCTTGCAGTAAGGTCAGCCACTAAGCCAGTCACCTTACCCGTTCTTCTGGAAGGAAAGAGGAATAAACCTAATAAAAGTGTTCTTTTGAATCTTGGTAATTCACGTAAAAGTTTTGAAGGGGGGGAGGGGGGGTAGTAGGTCCCTTTATTTTAAGAGAATGAAACTAGAATAAGTGAAAAGGATCTCTTGCCTCCTCGACGATCAGGATAGTAGAGATTTCTTCACTCCAATAGTCTGACATCAAGAAAAAGATGGTCGAGGGATGTGAGGAAAAGAAAATTAAATGGTTTCAGGCGTGAACGCGTTGTCAAGAAGTGCGCCAAAAACCCAAAATGAACAGAAAAGACACGTGAATTGCTAGATAACGTTTTGTCTTCACTCCCTCTTTAGTTATTGTTCCATTTCCTTACGACGACAACACAAAACAATAAAATAAAATCTTTATTTTCACTCGGTAGCTCTTTTCATCTCTTGACTTCTTTTCTTTTTCAATATATGTTTGGGACCTCTTATTTGCCTCCTCGTGTCGTCCAATTACTTTTTTGGGGGAACTGTTCTATTTTTGAAACTTCCCAGAGCTGATGGCGTTCATAATCTAGGAAGTGTTCTTGGTTCGTGATTTCATGACAACCGGGAGATGTTTGCGATAGACCGAACTGCCAACATTCAACTAACAATGTAATGTGTAATGAATATCCCATTATTGCAATAATAATAGAGCACCCTCCCCCCCTATACCCTAACACAGGTGAAAGTTTGCATCTTCATGAAATTATACTATATAATTTTATCAATACCTGAATTTAATTTGAAAAAATAAAATATTAATATTATATAAATACTAATATTGTAACGTTGGTTAGTATTTAAAGCCAATGTATATATTATAAATTGTCCATTATTAAATTTAAATAAAAGCTTGAATAAAATTATGAAATTTAAAAAAATCTATTTTGATGAATGTACGTGAAAAGTTTAAATATTCTAAAATTGACTAAAACCTTTTCCTATAGTAATTTATAATTACAAGATTCACTAATAGAATTGTTTAGAGGACACATTTATTGGGATTTTTAAATCTATATTTTAACAAGATGAAATATCAGCTTTAATATGTATTCTAACTGACCCTTTGTTGTTTTTCATATATATGACTATTTATAGATACCACCGTATTTAAATGCAAAAATATGTCTCAAAATATTAATTCATATCTAAAACTTACTATCAATTTCATATAGAGGTAATTTAGTCATATAGGACAATTAATGAAACCTAGCCATGGGAGAAAAATTTCATCTCTTCCATTTTTAATGTGAAAGTTTTTCAGGGCTTTTGACTTGGTTATTAGTTATTACACTAAAAGGAGAAATTTCGAATATTTTGGTTTGGTCAAGGGAACACACACACACACACACACACACACACACACACACACACACACACACACACACACACACTGAATAATTATTCAAGTTAGTTAAGTGTTCAAAGATCCAAGTAGAATAAAATGTTTTAAAGGAAGTTAACTTTTGGTGGCAATTTTAATAAAATAAAAACCGTCACAAGCCATTTTGTCTTACAAATATTCATAAGTCTCGTGTATCTGAAAATTTGTCTAAAAATGTACTTGTGTATGTACGAAATACGTAGCCTCCCCCCTCCTCTTTTAAAATATATCTTATTTATGGTGCAGTGGGGCAATAGATTTTCCTTGATCTCATCAAATTGTTCAATTTGATTGCTTCACATTTATTTTCATGTAATAAATCACATAGGGATAAAATCAATTAGTCGTTTATTAATATTTGCTCCCACTTTTTATAATAGCAAAGGATCTTGGTTGTAGTGTCACCCCAGTATAGTGGCAGTTTATAAGAGAAAAATATAGGTCATAAGCAGTAAATATTGTTATTTGGGCTATCAATATGAAGATTTTTAATGTTCAAATAACCACGAATCTTGAGTTATAGGTCACATGGAAAATATTCAAAGTCATACTATCCAATTCAATAGTTTCCTTCGTCAAATTAGGTAGAATTAATCTCAAATTTATATCTATTTGCTAGTTAAAAGAAATGTTTATAAAAATAATCAATTACATTCTCTTTTTAAGATACACACAGAATTACTTTTTCTCAGGAGAAATCAAAATGTATTATTTATTAATAGTTAAAAAAAAATTATACATTTTTAAAACACAAGCCTCTTTTTAATTACCAACCCTTAAATAGTAGGAATAAATTGTTTCAAATTAGATTATAATAATTATACTTTATTTTCATATTAGTGTAAGAACAAGATTTCCTGGTTGCTAATTATTTCGTCAGTGATTTGAATACTTCTCTTCTATGAAAGCCATCTATAAACTATCGATTTTCTATAATCCTGGTAGAATTCCAGAACTTTCTAAGCTTCATTTTTAATCATTAAATCATATTGTTTACATCTTTCTGATAAAAGATCCCATTTGTTCTTTAAGTGGAGGTATAGGAACCAATAGCTTCCCCAACGTCTGCTCCAAATTATAATCTTGTTTGTTTCAATTACATTCATCTTGAGTTTTCAAAATCTAAGGCCATGAAAATAATTTTAAAATAGTCTACTTACTTCTTTAAACGAAACACTGTACGCATCTTTAGCGCTGTTTTTGAATGTATTTATAATAAATAGATAATTTTCAAATTAATCCTGTTATTTACAATAGTTAGTATATTATTTTAAAAGCATATATTTATATGTGTTTTAAACCACTGTTAACACATAAAACATTAATAGATGGAAGAAAACAAAAAATGTTAGTTTACAATCAGATTGGTTAAATATTAGTCCGACACCCTAGTTCAGTGACGTGTCTGTCTACTTAGCTAAGGTTCCCAAGTTCAATTACTGCCACTGCCGAAAAATGTATATAGTTTAGTAATGTGAGTTACCCCTTTCAAAGTGATGAAATTATCCACCAGAGCTGTGTTATTTTTTATGGATTTAAGTTAGTTTATAAGTCGTGTGCTGATATTATCAGCTGGTTCAGAAAGTGCACGTTAAATACCTGAAATAAATGAAATTAATAGAGCATATTAGTTTTAATATGATTTTGCAGCATTTTAACTTTATTTAAATAAAGTTTTGTAGAATATAACTTACCCATATTTATGTTTTATTCATTCTTTTTAAATTGTTTTGGGCTATAAGTATAGCAAATGTTTTTCTATGAATTTCAAAATACTCAAAAACTCTAGGTTGTCTTTAGTAACATCAGTTACTGAGAGAAATATTTTATTAACTTATGTTAATGTTGAATGCTCGAATGTAGGGTTTGGAAATATGGCTAACAGCAACTAAGCCAAATATTTTTAATGCCTTCCTGTATGTACTACGGAAGTTGACAGTGAAAGTACGCATACCAATTACCGAAGTCCTTTTTATTTTTACTAGAAAAGTTGGTAATTTAGGTTTGCTGGCTAGTAGTAGTTTTTTTTTTCATAGTTACTATTTGATCTTCTTTTGTAATGAGAAAATGTTGTCAATTAACTTAAACTGCTTACTTTATTCATAAGCTAATTGACCTTCATGTTAGAGATTATCAAACTGACCAAAATGGATTCAAAATAAATAACGTTTTTATTTTATTTATTTTAAGACATAAGGTCCATAGTTTTATCCTAGAAACACTTTCGCAGATTATTATCTTCATTTTATTATCTTATTACTAGTCTTTTTTTTGTTGAGAATTTGCAAAGTTTTTTTTTTTTTCAAATATCACTTGCAAAAAATTCGCTTTAATAGCCAATTAGTTGTTTCCATGCCTCTAAATATGATATCATAAAAGTATATTCCGAGCTTGGTGTACAAATATAGAAGATATTAGTGAGATAAATGTCTCCGGTTCGATTAAAGGAACAGCTGAAAAATGTATCATTAATGATATCAGGTCTTCTTTTATGGCGATCAATTAACTGCCAAGGGATGTCTCTTTTATTGAAGTTTAAAATAATTTTAAAAATTTCGTTCAATCGAAGTACTAATTTATCAGGATAGTATAATAATTAAAATGCTAGGATCTGATAAACAAAATTTAATCGAAAAATTTTGCAAAATAAAAAACAATGTTATTACAAAAGAAAATTCTACGTTAACATTTACTAAAAATATTCTTGACTAAGGTGGCTGTCATTCAATCAATTATTTGTATTGTTTACTTTGATTGCTGTTTTGTAACGAGCTTAAAACATGAACACTGCATAGCTAATTAGACTATTTCATACAAGCGAGAAAAATTAAAAGCCCGAAAATTCACATTTTCACAAGAAGGCCATTAATATCAACCAACCTACCTCGGTGGAGTAGTTAGCTAACGTGCTAGTTTCGTGTTAGCTAAACTGCTGAGGACCGGCTGATCAAGGTTCGAATCACGCTTGGGTGAACCGGGGTGGTTTTCCCTAAATGGATATCCACTCTCCTTACATGCAAATTCGGGCTCACTGCATCTATATTAAACCTTACCGATTCCTAACCCATTTATATAATTAGTGCTTAAGGTGGAGTGCTAGTGAGCGTGAGTTTAGGGCAGTATTTTTGCATTTTTTATAGCACAAACATTTTTTGGACAAAATAAATCAAATATTTCTTCTATAGAAACATAGAGTTTTGTTTTCTGCAAATGCTAATCTCAACTGTTGTTGAATATCTGTCATGAGCATGGCAGCATTTGGTGACAAACTTTTCTCTTTATTTAAAAAGTTTGTCACCAAATGTTGCCATGCTCATGACAGATATTCAACAACTGTTGAGATTAGCATGTGCAGAAAACAAAACTCTATGTTTCTATAGAAGAAATATTTGATTTATTTTGGCCAAAAAATGTTTGTGCTATAAAAACTGCAAAATTAATGCACTAAACTCGCGCTCACTAGCACCCCGATTTAAGGGGGAACTCCCACCAAATATCTAAAATACTTGTACTACTAACCTCCCTAAATCTGATAGTAGTTATTATTTAATAGATTTGTAAATATTTCTCCTATTAAAATAAAGGTTGTTTGTTATAACAAAAGTTATTTGTTTTTTGTAAATCCAACCATTAAAAAGATATAACATATTGAACTTCAACGTTTTAAAATAATTTTTATGATTTTTCTTCCATGATTACGCCCAAAATACCTTTTCAAAAATTTTATGTCTCGGTTTTCAAAAAGATTGTCTTTTTGGCTATTTCCTGAATAATTTAGATTTTTTTTAAAAATATTAAAATATGCATTTTAATTCATAATTCGAACAAGGGTCGTATTTTAAAAAACTATATTCATTAATTAAAAATAAACTTAAAAAATATGTAAACAATTATTATTCACCCCCTGCATAATTGAATACCTTTTCACCTGAACAGTTTTCTGAACCAGCACATCAAGTATTGTATTTTTTAAAAGAGAATATCATTGTTTTTAAATTCGAGTCTACCGGCCGGTTACTGTGTGTGTCTCGTGAAGCCATTTCCTCCACCGCTCAACGACCCTCTAGCTCCCCTCACAGTTCCATGAGGGTGTGTTGCAACTGACGTCCCAAACTGGTTTTCAAATAGACATTCTTCAGTGAGAATAGTTTTAATGTTTTTGTTTGTTTTTTTACTATAAAAATGCAATAAAATTTAAGTAATTTTATTTTATTTATTTAGTCCATGTGTGATTTTTTTTGTGTTGATACATTTTTGATAGTTTCAAACAAATTTATCAAGTTTCACTAAGTAAACTAGTATGAGACTTCTCTGCTATGGGTCCGGGGTTCAATCCTTCTCCTCTGACAAGACGTGTATTAATCACAACTTGTGAATGTGTGGAGTGCAAGGCCTCTACAGTAGATCGGATCCCACGTTAAACTGTAGGTACTCCATTTGATCTCACAATCACCCTACCATTGCACCTTAGCGTAAGTAGGTATAACCGAACGGGTGCTAATAATAATAATAAAAATAATAATAATATAATTAAAACAGTGCCCACAAAAAACCACCACCCTATAAAGTACAAAACTCCAAACAAATAAATGAAATAGGTATTCCTCGGTAAGTGTTAGAATTTAAATTGTATCTATATCGAATATGAAACAGGTATTTAGATTAGCTAACAATGTATACATCTTCACTCCTAATAGTTTAATAATAGTAATAATAAACACATATTTTCTCATTTATAACTTTTCATTAAAAATATTAATAGTTTATTTAATGCAACGTAGGAACTAGAATTATTAAGTTCGTAAGAAAATGTTTTCATAAATCACAACACTAATACATATTTTAAAGAGATAGTTTATCGAACAATTATTCAATATATCTGAATCGTTGGGTGCGCGAGGTAAGTTTCAGGATCATGTTTGGTTTGCTCGTAGCTGGAAGTTCTGGGTTCAAATCTCAGCCACGTGGACCGTGGGCTGTTCTTCCCTAAGTGTTTATCCACTTTTCCTTCACCTAAATGCGGATACGCTTACTTTAATATATATTTTCCTTAGCTCTACTCCGTTATTATAATTAAAATGTGTATAACAGATGGATAGTAGCAGGGCCGGATTAATGATAATAATTTGTTTGTTATTAAACGTATTCATTTGATTATTTGAATTTTTATTGAGTGGGTAAGGAACGGGTCCAACTACTATATTATTTATTTGTTGTATTTAACGTGCGCTTTATGAACCAAATGATTATATAAGCACACAAGAATTTCTATGAGTGAGAACAAAAGGGCCTAACAATTTTGCCGGGAAAGGTATTTTCACAAACCTTACATGGTTATCTTACATACAACAATCAACATGGGACCAATGGCTTTACTTTCCCTCCAAAAGAAGTTATGCTATGAATTGTTATCACTCGAAAGAAATCCTTTGAACCCGGCGAGGTTTTAACCCACGAACACCGGGTCTTGAGGCGAGCACTTTACTCCAAGACCAGTGAAATCGACCAAGCTGCTAGCATCAAGATAGCGCAACAAACACAAAACCAAATATTGTTCGAGAATAGGAATAAAAATCTCAACTAAAATCATGTATGGCTGCACTAGTGATCACGTAAACTAAATGCAAGTCTCATTTAGTCTCGCCTACTGGCAACGGGGAGATCGGGGTTCAATTCGCAGCTGGTCATTCTCGAAATATTTTTTCTAAATATTATTTTTTTATTTCTATATGCAAGTATAGGTACATTTCACCTATATTCTACCTTAATCACCCTACCCTATTAACGGGAGTAAATTTGTATAGTTCGAACGGTTAGTAAGGCAATGAGCTAAAAACTAAAGTCGAAGAACGTCGAACAGGACCTTATCTAGGGTGCTGTGCTCATTATAGGAGCCGGGGAAAACATTACTAAAATGCCAAATAGCTATTTGTGCTAACATTTATGCATTTTTTTAATCTGCATATTGTTTTTCTCATTAAAAAAACTTTACACGAATCAACAAATTGAGGAGCTTTGAGCGTAAAATCACCACTCCTCTTTTGATTAGAAAAGATGTCAAATATATAATGTCAATAGATATATTGTATTTGTTTATTTCTAAGAGAATTTTAAATATTTATTCCTATAAACTCATTAGGTAAATAAAAATATTTATGGTTATTTAAAAAAGTAAACTAAAGATTAGGGCCAATGTTAAAGGGTGTTAAATTAGTGAAGAGCATTTTTTTAAATAACGGCTGTTACCATAAGTTACGGAATTTTTTTAAATAGTATATTGACTTAGTGTTAACATTTATGACTAATTCCCTTTTTAATTTATTGTTTTACAAACTTGTGTGCATTTTATGTATTTGAAATATCAATTTCGTGTTGACAACTACAAATATGTTTTATGTTACATACTGTTTTTGGTTTGACAAATGCTGTGCATTTTTATTAATTTATTTTAAACAAATATTATTTAAGCAATTTTTTTTGTCACTACATGAGCGTCATTGTTCAACGCTCGATTTATTTATCTGACCATAACATAATAACTGTCCAGATAGCTAGACATTCTTTTGTGACTAAATATTATATTGTGTTTACTGGGGAGGGGGCTAGAGAAGAGACTTATTTCAAATAATGGTTTAGAGTGGAATCATCTCACATGTATAATTTACTAGCAGACTGATCCATTCTTTGTACTATATCAAACTATTCAAATTAGGACGTTCAATATCCGGCTGCTAGCATTTATATAATTCCTCCTTGTACAATACCAAGCTAACTATGGCAATCATAATTTAAATTTTACACTCAGCGTTCACTCTTAAATTTTAAATTTTAACACTTCTTATTTTCTAGAGTAGTCCTTCTACCTTTTCCCCAAATTCCAATTTTCTACCAAAGTTAAAACGTCTTTCTTATTTTGACTCCCTCCTCCAAGTCCTGGAGCCCAATTTTGAAATTCCTCATTTTGTAAATTTTCCTTGTTAAATGAGGTGGTCCTTCTAAAGATCTTCAAAATTTCAATTTTTCATCCTATCTCGAAGGGGCTTAGATATTTCTGAACACACAGCTAAACTCACTTTTGTTTTTATATATTACTAGCATGAAGTACAGCTTTGCCCGGAAGAATAGTTTAGGGTAACTAAAAAGATTAAAAAGGGTAAAAATTAACTCAAATTAATTTTTAAGGGTTATGTAATAAGTTAAAAAAAGGTTTAAGTATATAAAAGGGGTACTAAGGGAAAAGTGACGGACAGACAGACGGCATTGCGGAAATATGTTTTTGGTTTCAGGGGGTCATGAAACGTTGACATTTATCGAAATTTCGAGTTAGATTTTTTTGACAATCACAATACTAGAAGATATAGATCGTTCCTTGTATTTATTTTTGTTATTTTTAAACAGTAAATAAGGTAGTTTTAATTCAATATTTATCTGGCTTTGGCCTTGCATACAATATATAGAGTCTAGTATGAATTTGCTTTTTTTCATTAGGAAATTCAGGGGTTATTTTAATGTGTAGAGCATTTATCCCTTTTGAAATATAAATTGTAAACCTGGTTTTAAAAGGTATCTTATGCACTCGACACATCTTTAATGCTTTTTATTTTAACAATCATTTAATTAATGTATTTATTAAACTAGTATTGAGTCTTGGGGGAGACCAATTCCCAGTTTTCCCTCTATTGGGTGTGCCACTGAGCTATATATACATATATTGGGTAATATATACACGAGTATATAATATCCAAGGAAGAAAAAACAGATAAATTCTGCACTAGTCTTTTTTCGGTGGTATAGCTTCAATTTGAGGAAACACTCAAATATTCTATGTTAATAGGCTGCCCTTTATAAATTATCAGAACTACATTATATCTATTAAAATAATTGATTTTTTTTTGCTTAGAAACATTTTTGACAGTATTTTATTTTGTGATAAATTAATGGAAAACTATCACTTTATAAACATTTTCACGTAAATTAAAATGTATAGTACTACACAATCTTACATACTCTCTCATATAGTAACTAACCAAGAGTTGGTTAACTTCCATTGTATATTACAATTAGGAAAGAAATTTTCATAATTTGTCGGGAATGTCTGTGCGGTGCACTGTACCATTTATTTATTTTTTCAAACCTTTAAACACTTTAAGCAAAATTGATCCTGCTAATTTTAAAGTATGGTGTTCAAGTAAAGAAATGCCTACTTTGATGAGTTTTGTTTAAATCTTTATATCAATTGTATAAAGCCGAAAATGACCGAGCTCGAACGAGTATATACATTGATTTGGACACCCTTCGCTTATAAATTGTGGGCAGGAGGAAGATCACAAACCAAACATGTTTGTGTCCTTGTATATGTGTGCGTGTGTGTTCAAATACCATACACACACACACAAGTACGATTCTAGAATTGTTATTTTTAATTGTTTAACTTTTTAGAAATTCAAACCGTTCTATTCTCAATGAATAGTTCTTAGCTCAGGCTTAAAAAAACTCCGGGCTATTTAAAAAAAGAATTTGCGCTATATTAGGTTTTATTGGGTTTGTTGTGGTGTGATTAAAAGTATTATGTATGTTATCTGATTAAACCAATCATTCTAACATATTAATTAGTGCCTAGACTGTTACTTTACCAAAAAAAAAAGTCCACGCCTAGCAATAATATTATATTTTATAAATCAATTTTTTTAAGGAATTAAAACAATATAAATTAGTTAACAAAATTCAAAATAAGACTTTCATGCAATCATGTTAGTAAAATTTGGTTCTTACAAAAGAATGTTTTAAATTTAAATTGTATGTGTATTTATTAAAATATTCATTAACATTAGTTTGATAGTTTAATTCCGTTTCCAATCTATCTACATTTTTATTTAACGTAATTAATCATATTTTAAATATTAAAAGGAAAACAGACTAACTACTTTAAAAAATTAGACAATTGCTTTGTATTCAAAATATAATAAGTTTTTTGTTATTTTAAGTGGGTATTTTTAATTAAAACCCATGTGTTTTTTGGGGGGGCTGGATAGAATTGTAACAACCCTGTCTTAGCTAAATATACTTGCTTTAATTATATGCAATTGTAACAAAGAGCTATTGCATCCATATTATTTACCTTTACATTTTTATCTTTATTGTTAACTTATATTGTTGACGTGACTCTATATGAAATTTATTTAATTTTATTATAAGACCACTTTTTCAATTACATTTTTACATACCGTTGTTTGATACTTGTAAACAATAGGAAACCCCAAAAACATCATTACTCAATCATTTAAGGAAATCTTATATTGTTATATTTCATTTCAACATTAGTTAATCACTAACTTCTAATACTTAATTTAAGTAATTTTAAAGATTAGACACTTTATAAAGATTTTTGTTTATTAATAAATAAATAAATGTTTAGTTTGTCATTGGTTTTATTTATAGTTATTTCCCTAACGCTAAATGACTGGACTTTGTAAATACTATGGGAATTAAACACATATGGAAATGTATTAACTTTTTCACAATTGTTTTGTAAAGTATTGTAAAATTTTAACTAATATAATTTATATTTTTATTGTCTTTAGGTTGAGTATACTATAATTTTGATCGTAAAAAGAGTAAATGAATGTCACAAACGTTAGTAAAACTACATTGATTTATTCATAGCTCAAGTAATGTGATTTACATCTTTAACTTTCTATATATATATTATAAATAGGCCTACCTTTAAAATAATAATTAAGTAAAATGTCATCAACTTTGACCACAATTTTTTGTTATGTATTTATTTGTATTTTCTAAACCTGTTCTTCCTAAAAGAATTAGAGTATACCTGGCCAAACGCATTGGGGGATGGTTTTCACCTTTATAGTTATCACATTTCTTTTTTTACATCCTTGTCAGAAGAATGTTTGTGCATTTCCAATAAACAATCTTTCTTAATTTTAAATTATTATAAGCAAAATCCTTGTATATAATGTTTATGTAAAAATAAATTGTTTTTATCCAAAGTAATTTTAATTTGGTCTATTATGAATTAATATTAAAACAATTTAAAAGATTTACCCGCATTTTAATTTATTGGACCTTTTATTTTAACGATTAACTTTCAATTATAAACTATTTATTGTATTAATTAATGCATAATATCAAGGTTTTAGGCCTACACCTTAATTATAAACACAAATCTAATATACTATTATTGATAAATAATAATATACTATATTATACATGTGTACACACTGAAATAATGTTGAATGAAAACTACTACAGCTATGTATAATTTTGAGATAGAACACAAACCCGGCCTTCCAAACATTAGCCGAGAAAAAAAGAAGAAACCGACTCTCTACTTTCTTTGTCTCGGAATCTATTTTTGGAAAGAATTTATACCTGCCAGTCAGTCAACCCTACAGGCGACGAGATGTCTAGCTGTACACAAGAGAGTTAACAGAGGGGGAAATGGAATTAAAGTTCTCTACAAGCACGAAGCGTAGCGGATTTGAAACAAAATAGAAGGTATGGGGGTTCCCTCTTAAGCGTATAACCCAAACGGGCACTAAGGCGGGGTGCTAAAAAAATCCATGTTAGATCAGGTGAACGTATGTAATCCTCGTTTAACCTGAAGAATAGCTAGCTTACGTTGCTAGGTTCACTATGTTGTCACTTTGTGGTGAATGGATCTGAACAGGTAATTTATTATCTTAGACTTTGCTTCGCATATCCCAAGCATCGCTTCGACTTCACCTTGCAGTTAAAAAAAACCTAACTTCACACACATCTAATATAACCGCAGATAGAAAACCATCCCAAACAAATGAGCCAATTTGATACTCAAATAAGCAACATCCCAAATACTTTTTTTTTGTCCCTTGATACCGTAGCTGTAGCAAATACCAAAAGCAACCTTCCAACTGGCAGTAATTCCGTACAAGTCTTGTTGACTAAGAACTGGTGATTTGCCTAATGAGTATAGCCATTCCAACCACGTCAAGTTGCTGTCAAAGATTTCCAAGGGAGGGAGAAGTTGTGGAACTATTCTAGAACAAGGTATCTAACCTAACTCGCACCTTGCTATCAAACACAACTAGTACTAACTCCCTCTCGGGGATACAAATACCAAAGCTGAACACTGAGAACAAAGAGATGCTCCAAATATTGGACTCTCTATTCAGTCTGTTTCCTAGTGGACATATCTTGGAAAAACCGTTTAGCTGGTCTATGTGTCTATTACTATAAAAATTAATTTTCTTAGCTTCCAAGAACATTTTTTTTAAATTTTTTTATTTAGCACCGCGTCTTACTACCCGTTCGGGTTATACGCTTTAAGTACTAATTACGCTAATGGATTAGGAATTGGGAAGGTTGAATTAGAGGAAGTGAACCCGCATTTGCGTGGAGGTAGAGTGGAAAACCATTTAGGAAAAACCACTCCCAGTTCACCCGACCGAGATTCGAACCTCGATCTCTCCGTCCTCAGCAGTCGATCTTAACACGGCAAGCGCGTTAGCCAACTACGCCACCGAGGTGGGTCCAAGAACATATAGCTTATTGGTGTATTTTGGTTCAAAGACCAAGCTTGATTATTCCTCAGACTCTTCCCTTTTTCATTCGTTCACTCTTTCAAAGTATGTGCTATTTTTTATTTTCTCGCACTCCTTAGGTTGAGAAAGTATTGTGATAATCGAAAAATTTAACACGAGATTTTGACGGATGTCGACTCAATGAACCCGAAAAAGTTTGTTTTTTTTCAATGCCTTCAGTTTGTTACTGTGACTAGATCTGAAACAATTTTACTGATCGGACTAAAACCTGATAGCTAGAGCTTTAATAGAGTTCCTTAGAGGTTTTTTTTTGTAATTATCTATCTTAGTCTAAAATTAAAGGTAGCGTACTTAAGGGTGAAAAGAGAAAGAATCTATTTAATCAAAATGAGCTCTAACTACTTTGATTAATTTTCGTACCTAGGCACTGTTTAACGTTATAAACAAAATTGCAGCTCTTACTTTATCAAGAAAAAGAATTCGAAGATACTTTACATAAGTGGAGATTTCCAATTTTGATCATATCTTTGCAACAATTTGAGATACGAAATAACTTATAATTGCAACGTTGTATTACCATAAAACTAAACAGTCTTATTTGAAATATATTTTTATAAAACCCTCAATTTCTGAGATATTTCCAAATATATATTATTAATTGAGATCTGGGAGATTGATTATTACGCTCTTTTGTAAACAGACCTGTTACTTTTATCTCAATATGTTTCTGTAACAGTGTATATTATTCCATTCGTGCTATTTGTTGTACTGTGATGTTCGCTTTTTTTCTACATTATGTTTCTATAGCAATGTCTTGCCAGTTTTAAGTAAATTTATCAATTTTTAGGAGCAAGAGAGGATGTGCAGTGCAGCTAACCATTTATTAGAAAATTAAAATAAGGAATTTTTTTTAGTGTTCAAGAATATGAACATTTAATTTGGAAGGTCATACGACCATTAACTTTTTATTGCTCAATTTTAACAAGTTTATAAATTATAAGTTATAAATAGTGATTCAATTATTCCATATCATTAGAGTTTGGGTGACCTGGCGGTCTAGGGGTAAGGTGTCGGACTTCTGTGCTGGAGTCCGGGGTTCAATCCTCGGTATCGGCACAGATTTATCTGATTGCCAAACCCTTCCTTCACCTCTGAAAATACGTGTATTAATCACAACTTGTGAATGTGAGGAATGTCAGGCCTCCATCGTGGTTCGGATCCCACGTTAAACTTTAGGTCCGCCATTTCATCTCACAATCACACTACCATTACACATTAGCGTAAGTGCGTACAACCCGAACGGGTAGTAAGACACGGTGCTAATAATAATAATAATAATAATAATAATAATAATAATAATAATAATAATAATAATAATAATAATAATAATAATAATAATAATAATAGCATTACAGTTCACGAGTGATAAGGGATTAAACTTTCTATTTGATGCTTTTCCAGTATCATTGTTAAGGTAAAGTAATTAATTAATTAATTTTTGTTTTTTTTATTAAGACTGTATGCGTTAATTTTATAAATGGGCTTGAATTGATTATTGTAAAACTATAGATGAAATGTCTGTTTCAAGAAATTTCTTGTTTTGACTGTACCTAATGTAGGCACAACACCCAGTAGCAGAAGACATAATGTCTTGCCAGCAGAGACCGGGTAGGATTACCAAACTAATGAATCACACAAGTAAGCCGTAGGCGGGAGAGATCCAAGCTAGTGACATCGATCTCATGTCTCTTTTCCAATAATTCTCTCCTCTCTTTTCTTCCTTTTGATGGTCATTTTTTTCGGAGTTTGAGAAAATATTCCATTGTATCACTCTCGTGCTTGATTCAGTACTCTTTTCTATCTAAATATTACAATATACTTCATTAATGTACG
>JBCFYV010000793.1:0-65704 GCA_039000515.1 Timema cristinae
TTTCTGATCCGACATTATCTTAAATTCTATATTTGATTGTAATTAATAGGTCCCTATTTACAATAAATGGTGACCTGGTGGTCTAGGGTAAGGTGTCAGACTTCTGTGCTGGCGGCCGGGGTTCAATCCTCGTCCCGGCACAATTTATCTGATTTCCAAACCCTTCCTACACCTCTGACAAGACATTTGTGAATGTGTGGAATGCCAGGTCACCACCGTGGTTCGGATTCCACGTTAAACTGTAGGTCCTTCATTTCATCTCAAAATTTCACCCTACCATTACACTTTAGCGTAAGTGCGTATAACCCGAACGGGTAGTAAGACGCGTTGCTAATAATAATAATAATAAAATAATAAATAATAATTTACAATAAATGTAATATGTTTTTGTATAAATCTCTGGTTAAGGTAAAGGGGAGGCGAATGCCTAAACTCGCCAGATTAATAGAGGCCATATTTTTTAAGTGAATAATTGCAGAAGGGTTTAAAACGGGGATTTTAAGACAATTATAATAATCATCGGTTAAATATCAGATAATTTATCCATCTAAGTTGTAGTTCTTCGATATAAGTTACAATTTCCTGAGGAAGGTACAAAAAAAAGGTTTAAAATATTGAAGTGTGTGTAAATGTGTTAGTATGTTTTTTTACCATTGTTTGTACTTTGTTTTTTTCCACATTTATATCATATTTATATATTACAGGGGTGTGCAAAGTTTCAAAACTTCAACCTAGATTGAAACAACCATCAAAATCGATTTCCCTTCAAAACAAATACCGCTTCAAAGCCTCACCAAAAAAATATATTGACAATAAGATACTCAATTTCTGTTAAATTTTATCGCCTTTCTGAGCTGTTATATACATTACTAATTAATATTATTATTATTAGTACCGCTCTTACTACCCATTCGGGCTATATGCAAATTAATATTCATATGGAAAATATCTTATTTAATTGAATTGATGTTGTGATAGTAAATCGATTTATCGGATTAACATGAAATATTACAATGGTGCAATAGAACAGTTTTCAAGTAATTTTAGTGCATTAAGTTATATAAATAAACTGCAATAGATATTTTTTTCAAGTATAAAACAACTAAAGAAAATAATTAAACTTTGATTCGGCTTTGAGAATACTCCATGTATTCACATTCGAGTTTGTTTGAATTGAAAAGGTGAACTTCGCACACCCCTATTTATTACTTTTATTTTTGCTTAGTGCACTTTATCTCATGCATAATACTTTGTATTAAAAGATGACTTAGATTACACTAAATGTATGTCATTTCCCCAGAACCTGGAGGTGGTACCTTGTTTGGAGACATGCAGATTGCTCCATTCAACTACATCAAGCGCTCCAAGCACTTTGACCCTCCAAGTGGCCCCTCTCCAGTTCTAATAACATCAGTCCCCAAGCTGACTTGATGGTCCACTTACCTCAGATTAGAGAGGACCATGTCAAGTACATCGGGAGCTCGCCCGGTACAGCAATGAGGTAGGCATCATGCACAACATGCAAACTAATTACTTTATTACCACTGCAGTATTAATAATTTATTAATATTATAATTATTCATTGTTTACAACCCTATGAATGTCTAGTTCTACTAAATATCAGCCTCACACATTATATTATATTTGAAAAGAAGGTACAGGAAAGGTGTGAACACAATATGGCTTTTAAAATAAAAAACAAGAACATAGTTCACACTTTACTTTGCTGCCATTGGACAAAAAGATAGATGGCTGCCTCTTGAGGGAAAATGATCACTTCATTATAAAGGAAAAAACTCATACATGAACTATTTTACCTTAACAATGGAAATGCAAAAAGCATAAAATATCAAGTTTGACCCTTCTAACTTGTGAATCGTAATGATTTAAAATTATTGAATAACTAGTTATAACTTATAATGATAACTTGTTAAAATTGTCCAAAAAAATGTTGGTGTTGAATGTCCTTGCTCATACTGATAAAGGTGTCTGTGGCAAATGAAAGTTTGCCCTGCAAAATGTGCTTTTAATGTTTTATCTTTACACTTTCTACTGCATTATCACTTATGTATGTGTCTGGCTATTCCTCCGAATCAAAACCATGATTCAAACCAGGGCTCTCTATTCCATACAACTAAACTATGACATTGTTAAACATTCTAAATTCAAACTTAGTACTACAGTATTAACGTGGAGTCAAACACTTTGATATGCCCAAAAAACTTTAAATGGTTAGCGGTACAAATCATTTTTCATGGTTGTACAAAACTTAAGATATCTTCAAATGTTTAAATTTCAAAACTTGAACTTCATGATTGAAACCTTCTTTAGTGGCCAAATGGTATAAGGGTCATTCTTGTGTTAGACTGGTATGCTAATGACGGGATTGGGATTTGAATACCGCTCGAGTTCTACTGAGGGGGGTTTTCCTGAATGATTTTGCCTTCTCCCTTTTACACAAATGTGGGTAGGGTACTTTCTAAAATGGTTTCTTCCTCATCTCTAACAAACTATAGTAACTAAATATTGAAAAGGGGGATGTGAGATAAAAGGGTGGTTTCATTCAATAATTCAATTCATTCAGGATATAAGGGTAAGGCCACGCACTTACCAAAAATGGTAGGCCTCAAAGTTCACACTCTGTGTTTTAACTCTCTTCTGCTGAAGAACGGACCAATGTACCCCGAATATTACATGATTATGTGTTTCAGTGTGTTTTTATTTTGAACTTTGAACTTTGAGGTCTACAGTTTTCTGGTAAGTGTAGGCCTTGCCCTTCTGTACTACTTTTAAGGTTTAGTTTAATACAGCTGTTTGGGGCCATTTTTATTTTGTTTTCAATTAAAGTAACTATCATATATATGAGTAAAAGTTTGTATAGTCTTTATAACATCTTGTGAATGTGTGGAATGCCAGGTCGCCACCGTGGTTCGGATTCCACGTTAAACTGTAGGTCCTTCATTTCATCTCACAATCACCCTACCATTACACATTAGCGTAAGTGCGTATAACCCCCAATGGGTAGTAAGACAACGGTGCTAATAATAATAATAATATAGTCTTTATAGTCCTAATGAAAAGGTCGGAAATCTATCTTTCCTCGTTGGTTGGTTGGGCGGTAAACAAAACACAATGCCCCAAGAAACAAAACAAAGGACCCCGGAAAGCTCATGTTCTAGCAGTTACTGATGACTCATCACTGTTAATCTCTTGGTGGACAATCTTTTTTCTTTGTTATTTAGCAAACTTGGTGGCTGGGAAGGGGGGGTTATTTTACCCCCTTTAGAGAGACAACAAAAGGACGGGGATTTATTGGTTTAATCTAAGTTACTGAAGAAAACATATGTAAAATTTGGGGGGACAAGTTTTCTTTATTTGGGGCAAAACTGTGGGGGGGAAAGGGGGAAGGGGTTATTTTACATATAGAGAGACAAGGAACTTGTGGAGGAAAGTACTTAATGGGTATCAATTATAATCAACAAGTGAGGAGTGGAAAATTTTGGGGTACAGAAAATTTTCATTTAGAGCATAGAACGTGATGGAGGGGAAGGAAGTAGCTTGCCAAGGTTGATCATATATGAGAGATCAACGGAACTGTGATGGAGGGGAAGGAAGTAGCTTCCAAGGTTGATCAATATGAAGAGATCAACGGAACTGTGATGGGGGAAGGAAGTAGCTTGCCAAGGTTGGATCATATATGAGAGATCAACGGAACTGTGATGGAGGGAAGGAAGTAGCTTGCCAAGGTTATCATTATGAGAGATCAACTGTGTGTTTTGGTGAGGGACAGGAATCAGGTGTAGGGTGCAAACGAGTCACTTTAAGGAAGTCAAACTAGAAAATAAAGTTTATGGGTTATAATAAACCTAAGTAACTCTTAAGGTTTCAACCTAAGAATAGTTTGCATTCATATTTAGACATATTGAAGAGGTGCCAAACAATATGTTTTTGTAGTATTATTTGCTCTCTGCAGACATTTAAAATATAAAACACAATAATTTTTCGGAAAAAATTAACCAATACAAATAATTTCATTCAAAAATGTCAAAAATATAATAAAATTAACTATTTGATTTGTAATTGGTATTGATTTTTATTTTGATAAAAAAATGTTATTCGCACACACCTTTATTTCTATTTATTTTATAATGTTAATTTTTTTTTAATTTTCATTACCTTAAGCAACTTTTTTATAGCATTATTCCGGTTAGACACCTTTGTGCATGGCTAGTATATTAGAAATGAAAGACGATTGAATTTAGAGGTGTACCCACATTTGCATGGGTAGAGTGGGAAACCATTTAGGTAAAACGACCCTTATCACACCTGGCCAGGGTTGAACTAGAATATCCTCTCTTTGGCAGTCTAATCTATTGCGAGAGTGATGCCTTAGACCATGCTACCATCGAAGCAGGTTTTAGTAATAGTATAACTCTTACAAGTCTTACCATATTAGTTTGGAAATCAATGTAACATATTTTAGTCTAAAATTATTCTAAAGCTTAATTTTAAAATTTTCCTGCCCAACTCTCAATATTTTTGACTTATTTCCCATCCCAAAGTAAAAAATTATTCCCGTCCATTCCTAAAAAAATTAATAGAAAATCTTGTGTGGTGATAATGTGTCGCTTTGAACATAATATAATTGAATTACAATAAGAAAATAATTATAAATGCAATGACATTATTTTTCTCCAAGGGCCAGCTTCATATTCAGATTGAGTACCCTTCAAGTTTCATATCACACTGTCTCATTCCAGGTAGTCCTGTATTTAGTATAGGCCGTACTTGAGGCATCCAGAGTCTAACTATGTAACTGAACATAGACTGATACCAGTCCACTCAGATCTGGTTTCAGGCATAATTCACTCAATCAATGCAAACACATGACATAAGAAGGTATGTGGATTACAGGTGACCACTACCTACAAGGAAACACGAACAGATGCAGAGAACAAAGAGACATCAGAGTTGGCTCTGAGAGGACTACAGCTGCTGTCTGAGTGGACAAGTGTAGTGACAGAACTCTACTCATGGAAGCTGCTTCACCCCACAGATCATCACCAAACAAGGAGTGTCCCCAGGAAGCAGAGGAGTACGAGAGGGTGGGGACCTCAATAATTATTGGGGCTTATATATTTTCTTATTTCTTCTTCGAAAAATTCAAAAGCCGAAGCAAATCTTGGTGTACTTTATATTCGATTCTAACCCATGTTTGGTTTAGGGCAGCTTTTCAAAACTTCATCTATTATTCGAAGTCTAGTGATAATATTACACTTATATTTTACAATCAAATAAAATAACTCAAATTACCCAAAGAAAACAAATATTTAATTGTTTTGAATTTTAAAACATATTTTGCTTTAATTTTCTTGGTGTAACTTGGAAAATTTCCTTAACACTTTGAATTTCAAGTCACATTAAAACTCTAAACCACCTTGATCACAAACATTGATTGGTACCAACTGGAGATGAATTTATTCCTCTTGAAAGTGTAGATTAAAATCAATAATGAAAGCGATTTATTATTTTTTTTCATTGTGTTAATTTTAACTTTTGAAAATGCTTCTTGTATATTGTACATGTTTTTTCCCTTAATTTTAAAATTCACACACACATCCATTTAACTTGTTTACTACATGAATCAGTATGTTCAATTCAAATCCCTGTTAATGTGTAGGCTAGATTACACATGGATTAATTTATTAGTAAAATTACTATCATCAAGGTCGTATTATTTTCGAGATTGGCTATAGACGCCTTCAAAATCAGAACCATATATTTTTTAGTAATTTACATGGCAAGATTTAAATGAATTAATGGAATCAAAAGTTTCCTTTTTGGGATTTGTAAAACAGAAACACTAAAATTTTTTTAACACTGGGCTTCTAAAACCTATAAACATACCCCTGAATAACTTACTCGTATTTTTCCATAATGTCGTTCTTGTTCTTGAACTCTTGTGTTTAGTTAATTCGTATTTTGTGTGGGAAAGGTTAGTGAAACACCATGCAGGGAAAATTCAATGCTATTAAAGCAAATGCATGTTTTTTTAACTACTCACTCAGGCTGTACACAAAAGTGTTTTTAATACAAAAGTAAAGTGAGTATAACATGTTTTGGTAATAAAGCTACAAATATTAGTGTTAAAAAGAAATATGTAATATTTAGTTTGATGTTAGATAAATATACTCAATGTCAACATAATATTTTTACTCACAATTAAATAGAAAAATATTCAAATTTTGATTCAGCTTCCAGAATATTTTCCATATTTGACTCGACTTCGCCTTGAACCAAAAAAGTGGACTTGCACACCCCTAACCATTCATTATGACATTTATTGATGTTAAATTACTGGTCAGGGGCCTGGTTGTTAAGTTCATCCTATAATTATAGTTGGTTCGATATAAAAAATAAGTAGTATTAGAGCTCTAAAACAAATGCCAATTGAAAGAAAAAAGAATTGTTTAAGAATTTGAGTCTCCCATGTGAAATTGTCTTAAATTTCTCGAATATCCTTAAGGGTTTCACGTTCCCATCCCTAGTTATTAGTAATAATCACTTAACCTATTAAATCCAAACCTTGGTTATTTTTACATGTAAACATTTGTAATGCTTAGCCAGAAACTTGTCTACTTGACCGTAAATTCAATTCCTGATTGTTAAGTTGTAAAAATCGTCCATTTTAATATAGTATCCTCATTCGCAACTGTATGTTCTCTAAATATGGGAGGTTTTGATTTGTAGACAAGTGTAAAGTATGTGGAAAAGCCACTCCTTTCAGGCGACCAGATACAACTACACAGAACGAGGAGAAATTTGCCCTGATTGAGGTTATTGCCATGATCAAAGGCCTCCAAGTGCTGATGGCCCGTATGGAGACAGTGTTTGCAGATGCTTATACGACGCAACATATACGCAGAACTGCAGGATTTTGTCCAACTTGTGCTGAGTGGAACCGTTGAGGAAGGCTATTAAAAACAAGAAGGACTTAATCAGAAGGTTTGAATTGCATG
Source organism: Timema cristinae (assembly GCA_039000515.1). Classification (NCBI taxonomy): domain Eukaryota; kingdom Metazoa; phylum Arthropoda; class Insecta; order Phasmatodea; family Timematidae; genus Timema; species Timema cristinae. Next base: position 7,020 of record JBCFYV010000793.1, read on the forward strand.
AGATAGTGAGAAAAAATTATCAAAGTTTTATTTATTTATTATTTTTGAGTTTGGGCTTTGATTGATTCTATTTTCCATGTGTCAGCATTATTGTATCGGTACGTGAAACCTGTGCTGACTGGCAAAGAGGGGTAGAAACCCCAAGCCGACCCTGCTCTCAAGGGGAAGAAAGACCCAGACAATGGTTTCGGAATTAAAGTTCCTCGGCGAATGTAGGTAAGGAATGATTATTTAAATTTAATTTGTTTGTGTAATGGAGGATTAAAAGAAGCTGTTGCATCCAATAATGTTATGTGTTGTAATTAGCTTTATTTCAAATTTTAAAATGTTGTTTCCTTTCAGGTCCATCTTCCACTCAATTGTACATGGTACGGACAATGCTAGAAAGTCTGATTGCTGACAAGTCTGGTGGAAAGAGAACTCTTAGAAAGGACATAGATGGGCAATATCTGGTGCAAATAGATCAGTTTCACAAGACTTCCTTCTATTGGAATTATCTCCTGGGTTTCAGTGGTCAGTCGCCTTAATAATTAATATTATGCTATGCTATCATCTAAAGATGTGTCACTACTCTCACCACAAAAACAAAAAAAAATACAAACATTGAAAGGAGGATACACTCTACCAGAAAACTGTAGACCTCAAAGTTCACAGTTAAAACCCAACAAACACATAAAATATGTAATTTTTCTGGGTTCAGCAGAAGAGAGTAAAACGCGTAATCATGTGTTAATAAGGTAAAAATAAAGGTGGATAGAAATATATAAAAGGGGATGAACACAAGATGACTTACAATGAAAAGATCATAGTTCATACTATTCACTGCGGACACTGGACAAAGACGTAATTGCTGCCTCTTGAATAAAATCGATTGTTATAACCCGCCCAAAATCCCCCGAACTAGGTTTCATTATATCGGAACTCATCAGGAGGGAGTGTGAAATGCGAAACGCAAGTTCATAAAAGAGGAAAAAAAAAAAAAAAAAAAACAGAATAGAGAAAAAGAAAAACTATGAACTATAGGACACTTAGCTAGGAAAATGTTTAAGGAATGAATAACATATTGGACATTTCCTGTTTTTGCCCTGTATGTCATATTGAATTATAAATTTCTGTCTCTTATTTAATTAGTTCCTAAGTAACGCTCTCACGGTTAGTATTAATTTTTTAAATCTAAGATTAAAAATTCATTTTTTAATGATTGCATTTAAATACCGGATTTATCAAGATTATACCATGCAGATACAGACATGTGAGATGAAATTTATGATGATGGGCAAGAAGTTACAAAGATGGACAGGATGAGGAATGAAAGGGCGAGAGAAAGAGAAGGAAAGATTGAGATGATTGACATGTGATAGTATAGAAGAGGAGGATGCTCTAAATGTAGGTGGAGAGTAGGAGACCAAGAGGAAGACCCAGGTGGATAAATGAGTGGAGAGGATGGAGGAAGAAAGGTGGTGGGGAGGACAGAAGTAAATGGAGAGGCTTATGTTCGAGACAGACCCCACCTGTGGCAGGAAAAATGTACATGATGATGATGATGATGCTATGTAGATGACGACAGTACTTCTCTTTGAATAAAAAACCATACACCAACAAATGGATCACAAATAGCACCAAAGATAAATAATACTTATTACTACTAGACTGCACAATCCTCGATATTGCCACTAGGGGAAACGCAGCCAGAAACACAAATTTAAAGTGCCCGAATATTTGATGCAAAGTCTGCTAACAAAAAAACAATCAACATGACAGCATGACTGGTTGAAATATTATAATTTTTCTTACACAGGATATTTTTATTTGGTTTTAATGAACAAATAAATAAAATAATTTGAATATTTAAAATAACTTGGGGTGGACGGAGATCCCAACCCGCGGAAAAGTCAGGAATTTATCATTTTCGTTTTTGGGACAAGGTATCAACCTGGTAATCTCTTTGATCAGTCTTCTTCCTATTATTTAGCAAACCTGGTGGTGAGATGGGAGGGGTTATTTTACAACCTCTTGTAGGAGGCAGTTTGGAGGCATCGTGACATATTGTGTTTTGTTTAATGACAGTTATATGTCAGGTTCAGCAAGTGAAAGTCTTTATAGCAAGAGTAGCTGCGTTAGACCATGCAATTATTTTTTACTAAAGTAGCTACATATTGTTTTAGTAGAACTGGGCCGATGCGATTGTTGATCAATCATCAGCCAATTATGGCACATTCGATTAAAGTTAACCTGATGACCGTAATCTTAACCATCAGTTTTTATCAAGCTTTTGAACTGTGTTTACTTTGAAACAGGAAAGGGATTGTTGAGATAAATGACAGGAAAGAATTTTGAGATAAGGTGACAGGAAAAGATTGTTGAGGATAAGGTGACAGGAAAGGGATTGTTGAGGATAAGGTACAGGAAAGAGATTGTTGAGGATAAGGTGACAGGAAAGAGATTGTTGAGGATAAGGTGACAGGAAAGATTATTTATGGTTTAGGTAAAGAGAAATGATTGAAACAACAGGATGTGGCTAATTATTCTTGTGAGCTTGTAAGTGAGACAGAAAGTGAGTGAGATATAAATAATTATATATATTGCTAAAAGGTAGGTTCACACTTTTGTGAGCAACAGACAAGTGAAAAAGAAAACTGTAAAGCATGAAAGGGTAGCACTAAGGGGTGACAATACACCAAAAAATACAACACTATTCACAACTTCTGGATTGCTCAAATACAATTTCTTCTTAATTACTTATTTGATAAATGCTAAAATGGCTCATCCCATTCGAGTTTAGCTAGGTGTTGTACGGTATTTAGTATAGCGCAACACTTGAGCATACCAAATTTGACTATGAAACTGGCCCAATGTCTAATCAATACCAAGAGTTGCTTTCCCCTGAATAATCAGCCATAGCGCAAGATTCCAAACTTGGTAAAACAAATACACCAAATTCTTGATACAATAGAATAACAAAACCGCCCCCCGGATTGCAATAAAAAAATTTCTCTTCGGCCATTTTGGCTCAAAGTTATATTTTTGAATTTTGAGTGTCAAGGTTTTATCCAACACATTAAACTCAGTCGATAGCATATCTCTACTAAGATTTAAAAATCCCGGGTTTAATTTCCAGCATGGCTGAAAATTTATTTTTTATCTTTTGAATTAAATGGCCTGTGACTGGATTTTGTACTTGTCCTATCTTTTGTTGGATTATAAAGCATATGAATCTATGACAGGCCTGGTACGCCAATCGTGGTAATATAATGGCTTGAATAAAGATTGATCCAGGTCAACAGGCTGGAAACAGTAGTGGATGTAAAGTAAAGTATCAAGCAAGGTTTATTTATTTTAAAATAAACAAATCGAAGATAAGTATTAAAGAGCACTATCTGCTGTGGAATCAACTATTTAAATATGTATTGAAATAACTACATGCGTCCTCAAAGGTGCAGCATTTCTGACATAATTATACAAGAGTGCAAAACAACACCTTTGTTTATAAAGGATATTATTTAGGTGGGAATGTATACTTTAATGGTCTTATTGTTTTACATATTATTAAACAATAAATTCTTGGTTTCATTTATAAATTTCTTAAGTCATTTTTTTATTTCTCTTGTTTCTTTCTCCAAATTTTCTAGTCTCTTAATCCTTAAATTAATTTTCGAAATCTCACATCCCTGAATTTAATTTTTGATGTTTGAATATGAATAAATAGAAATTGATATTCAAGTTTTGGAAATATTGCACATCCCTACTGAAATGACAATAACACTAATAGTGTTTCTATGAGAAGAACATGGGTAGAAAATTAAAATAGGCCTAACTTCTTTCTAAAGATTAAAAATAAATTTGAGCTGTAATAAATGTTTGGGCGATCTGATTAACAAAATGAAAATTGGATTAAAAATTAATTCATTTCCAGAGGGTCAGTTTTTTACACTATATCAGAGACTGGGTTCAAACTAGAAGATATTAAGTGTCTGTTGCAAAACCTAACTTTGATATTGTCTTGATCAGGCAATAAACATAAAGATCTGGTACAGATGGTCTTGAATTGCGTGCGCTCATCTTGGTGATTATCTGATGAAAGGAGCTCCCTAAACACTACATTGCCATAAATAAATAATATTTTAAACTCACATAATTAACTTGTTTAATATCCACATAAAGTACTGCATTAAATCGTTCACACCGGAGTTAGAACCGAGGCGAAACCTGATCAGTTAAATTTTCCAGGGAGAAAGAGTGTGAGAGCTTCACTGAAATGTGTTTTTTATAGAATATATTTAAAAAAAACTGAGCCCCAGAACAAAACAACCAAAAGGGGGGATGATGGAAGGAAGTATCAGGATGTAGAAAGGTTGAAGGGTAACGATTCAAAATTCTAACACCCATGCAGAGAAAAAAAGAAAGGCAATAACCATTTAACACACTTATCAACAAGTAGTGGTTTTATTTAGTTCACCAAATAAAATAAATTCAAAAACTAAATAATAGGTTTAAATATTTTAAATAAACTTGTATTACTGTTTAGTAGAAATTTATTATGTTTTCATTTGATTTATTTTAAGTATTTTTTTTTTTTAAAAATTTATTTATGGGAATTATTTTGTTCTAAGGAACAGGGTCAAATTTAATGTACTACAATAACTTAAATTTTAATAGGGTCCACCCAATTTATACCTTTTTTTTAGAAATTTGTTTTAATGTTAAAATAAATTTAATTAATATCTTTCACATTTCTAATAAATACAACTTATTTGGGAAAACTTAAACTTTTTCAAGAGAGTTCACTACACAAAAAAACATCTAATAACTTATACTTGTTTTAGTAATAAACACTGTAACATTACAAATAAAATTATTTATTGATTATTTTTTGTATTGCCAATAAGCATGAAAATTTTGTAATTTCAGCGTCTCTTCAGACTGCTGTGATCTCTCCAACTTGGTACAGGGGTTCTTTGGAGTTGACCAGGGGGGGGGGCCGCAGAATACAGGTGGAAACTTGTATTCTTAATCTTGATAATGTTAAAATATTGTTGAGGGAGTAAACATAATACAATAATAAAATTATAGAGAAAAAAATTGAGTGCAATAGTTCATGGATGGGGCTTTTTGAAAATATTTTAATCAAAACTTGAAATATGCAAAAGAAGAGAAAGAATTAAAAAAAAAATTAAAAATAGAAATCATATCCCTTTTTCTTGATTCTATTCTTAAGTTAAACCCAATTTTTTCAATTCTCATCGTTCTTAAACTTTTTTTTTCCATTATTTTTCCAAATCCAACTCATATAAAAATAGGTGTATTCAACTTCATAACATACCAAAAACTAAAAATTTCACAATAATACAAAAAAAATAATTAAGAATTACAAATTTAAAAAAAAGGGGGCTGCGAACTTGGGTTGTTTTTATTCGGTTGAACTTTGGTTGGAATTAAAAAAGTTCACGATTCGAGTAAGGTTCAAGATAAGCCATTCATGATTTTAAAATGTTAAAAATTTTTTTGGTGACCTGGCGGTCTAGGGTAAGGTGTCAGATCGGTGGCGGCGGGGTCAATCCTCGTCCCCGGCAAAGATTTATTGATTAAACCAAACCCTTCTTCACTTGGCAAGGCATCTTGTGAATGTGGGGAGCCAGGCCTCCACCGTTGTTTTGGATTCCACTTAAACTGTAGGTCCTTCTTTCATTCCACCCAAACACCCTACCATTACCATTGCGTAAGTGCTATAAACCCGAAGGGAGTAAACCGGAATAATAAAATAAAAATTTTATTAAAACACATGTTCTTAATATATGAAAAGACACTCATTTTTAAAAAGCAAATACTTTTTGAAAAAAAAAATAAAGCATAGGAATAATTTTTAATTAGAAATAAACTTAAAAAACACAATTTAAAAATAAAACAACCTCAAATAAAATTTTTAAAAAAAACCAAATGATTAAAATGGTTTTCGACATCATGTTTTAAGGACATTGAATGCCAGGCCTCCCAGGGTTTTTTTTCGGTTCCAGTTAAACTTTAAGTCCCCATTTCATCTACAAATCACCCTACCTTTACAGATTAGCGAAGTGGTGATAATCCAAAAGGGTTAAACTGATGCTGTAATAATATTTAAGGACATTAAAATGACATAATAATTAAAAAACAAATTAATAAAAGAATAATTGGATGATGGCTTGGAAATGTATAACTAGACAGTGTAGAAAACACACAATGATAAGTGAAATGAAGGAAGCCAACTGAAAGATGTTAGGTTTGGCCAGAAGGAACAAAACACTTCTCCTTCTTCTTCTTAAACTTTTACACTTTCCCTTCTTAAAAATTACACTTTGCACATTAATTTGAATTTTTTTGGGGAAAATTACTTTTTTTATTAATGTATAATAAAAATAAAATAAAATAAAATTAAATATAAATAAATATTTCCAAAAATTAAAACAATTGCAACTGTGAATTTTAAAAAGTGAGAATGTAAAAGTTTAAAGAAATAGAGAAATGTGTTTGTTTTATCTGCAACCTAACCTTCATTTAGGTTGTTCCTTCACTATCAATTTTATATTTAAAGTGTTTCTCCCTGTTTTTTGATTAAAAGTTAATACAATTGGGTTTAAAAATAATTTTTCCCCCCAAAAAGCTACAAAACTTAATTTACTGTAAAGGAAACGAAAGAATTAAACAATTAGAAATTTGAAGTGTTTCATATTTTGTTTTTATCCTTATGCATCATACTTGATCACCTTCTGTTCCATTTCCCATTCCCTATGCCAGTTAACATGTGCATTGTCAGCTCTTGTTAGACATAATTTATTGAGAAAGACTTATTTTAATTTTTAATGTTTATAAAGTTTGATGCCATACTTTAAAAATTAAAAAAAATTTATTTCTAGCAAACATATGAAATGTAAGTGCTTTTTAACTAATGTGGTGAGTTTGGTAAAATATTATTCAATAATAAGAGCAACTTGTTTTTAAAAAACAGGTTAACCAACATAATTCTATAACAAATATAACTAAACTAGAGCATTTTATAGTAAAATATTAATTAATTGAGTTTTAAATATCTTAAGTTTGAAAACATTTAATACAATATATTTTTTGATATTACTTTTAACTTAACATAAATTATTATTTAAAGAAAGGGACCAGGTAAAAATATAAAAATTAATATTATTTTTATAATCTTCTTAGCTATTTTTATTTTCATTGCTTTGTCATGGAAAACAAGTAAACAACTTCAATAAAAGTATAATTCTTAAGGATGACAAATTGAATAAATTTTACTGGTCGAAAGGGGTTTTTAAAAGCTCTATTACGTTATTAAGTAAATTGAAATTAATTTTTAACAATTTGTTAAGTAACTCATGATTTTAAGTGAAAATATGATATAACTCAACTAATTACTATTCTTACTTTTTTCATTTAAAAATTGATTATTAGTAATCAAAGGTCGAAAATGCACCTACAAAACTTTCGATTCGATCTTGCTTAACAAAAAGCTTGAGATCAAGATTGAAATACAAGTACTTGCAGAGCCCTATAAAACATGTATATTACTACAAATGAAGCCTCATTGAATCAAACATTTGTAAAAAAAAAAAAGCTTAAATAAAACAAGTCTTGAGATCACAAGTTTATTCAATTTACCAAATTTTGATCTTTTAAATGAAATGTGCCTGTTTTGAATTAAGACATTGAAAAGAAAATCAAGTACTGTAGACAATTTTATTCCATTCATTATAACATTCTTACATTCGTTTAATGTTAAATTCTTGTCTGACCCCAGGTTGTTGAGTTAATCCTATAATTAAAATAGTTCGAGCAACCATAAGCAATATTAAGCTTTTAAAAACAAATTTTACTTGGGAAAAAAATGTTTGGGGATTTGGGTCTGAAATTTGAAATTTTCTCGAATCTTGAATATTCATAAGGTCAAAGGATGGGGGTACATAGCTAAATATTATATTAATAGGACAAGTAACATCTCGCATAAACATATCCATAAAACAATTCTGGCATGTTTGTTAATAACAGCTCCTCAATCCTCAAAAATTCCGAGATTTTGAACCTCAATCTTTCCATCCTCACTGTCAACTCAACAAAAACTAGCATTTAGCCAACTACGCCACCGGGTGGGTGATTATTAATAAGTGCACTTTTAATAGGGATGTGGGAAGCTTCATCATTTCATCTTTATGAAATGAAGCGTTGCCAGAAAAATAAAATTACTTGAAATAACCCACAAAACCCTTTTTTTGCATGGAAACTTTAAAAAAAACCAATTTGTTTACTACTAGTTTTCAGGAATAAATTCAATTTAGATTACATTTTTTGTGTGTCAAATAATACAAATAAATTTTGGTCTTGGGTGGAGTTTTTTTGTCACCCAAATGGCCTACCATTGTGCCAAACAAAAAATATTTAAAAAATAGATTTTTAAATTTGTCCAAGGCTTTTTAACCTCATAAAAAGATTTTTAAAATTGTTAATTATGACTAAACTTACAAAACATTTAGAAATATTTTTAATTTTCTTGTATGAATAGAAGCAATCTTTTACAATTACCAAAAACTTGATTAATAAAAAAATATTTTAGATTTGATTGTAATATTAGCTTAAAAAATGTTAACTGTAAAAAAAGTGGCCTATTAGTTAAATTTCAACCCTATTATGTTCTCTCATTTTTATCTCTTTATGTTTTTTCCGATAAATTTGATTTAATTTATTTGTTTCACCCATATACAAAAAATTTGATTTTTTTTTATTTCAGTTCAACAAAAAATAACTTTGAATTTTTGTTTTTTTCTTTTTTTTTGAAAATCCACATTTAAATTACTTTCATTAATTTTTGTTGAAAAACTGGGGTCAAAAATTTATTGAGACTAAAATTGGGGAGGGAGGTGGTCTTGTGAAGGGTGGTTTTGTTTTTGGGGAACTGTCTCACTGCTAAACTAAAGGGGAAGTTGTTGGGGTGGGGCATGTTTAAGTTTTTGTGGGTAACTGTCTCACGCTGAAAAGGATTGTGGTGGCATGGTGTAATTATTTTGTGTGTAAATTCTACTGCTGAGACTAAGGGGGAGTTGTTAAGGGGGCAGAATTGTTCAAGCTACAAATTTCCCCAGAACATACCATTTTCTAAAACAAAAATCCCCGAAAACTATAGCCTCAAATAAAACATTAAAAAATTTTATATAGTTGAAGGGAATAAGATTTACCTATTAAAAAATTTGAAAATTCAAATTTAAAAATATTTTTTAATATTTTCCCCCTTTATAAAAAATTTAATTTTATTTCCCAGAATGGAAACATTCCCATTTCCTTAGTGCATTAAATTTGTTTTAATGTTCATTGAACCAACATTTAAAAATTTTTACATCTTAAGTAAGGGCATTGGATTAATTCAAAGAGGCCTTTATTAATTGTTTATTTTCATAGCTTTTTTTTTTTTTCGTAACCTCGCCACTACTGCAGGGTCTATCACTATCAACCACATGAGGGGAAATACTATTCTCTTTATGATCAAGAGTTTTCCCTAACACAATAATTTATGTTTTAAAAAAATTGCAAATACCCCTTGATCTTATTTTTTGGTTTTTTAGGGGATCTATTTTAGATAATGATATCAGATTTATCACGTGTGCCTTTCCATTCACAATAAGCACATTTGATGTCTTGTTTGCTCTTAAAAGTCAAAAGTAAACATTATCACAAACCATCTAATTTTTTATAACAATTTATTTATTGTAATGTAAAAACCCCTTAATAGGTCCACTAAAACAACAATTCATGGGTACAAACAATTTTTTAAATATGCATGTCATGAGTTTAAATAAACTGCGTGCACATCACCATGTAATACTGCGATATAACGGTACGAATTCAAACGAGTGTTGCTAAGTAAATATAACTAAGATAGTCATGGACCTGAAATGATTGTAGTTAACCAAGAACTACTTTTGACATTATATTGAAAATCCTCATATTCATAAACAATAATAATTTTAATAAAAATTTGTCATTTTAGCCGGGTTCAGATATTACTTTTTAAAAAATATCCTATAATTGGATTGTACAGGGGTGAATTAAATCAAAAATAGATCCAGATGTACTGTGGCAACACTGATTCAAACTAAAACAAAACATTGCTCACCCTTCCCTACCCTCCCCCGCCTGACCGCCTAGCTACTAAACACCTGCAGAAGGGTAGGTGACTGATGATCATCCTCAATCACACCATTAACCTTTATTTATTATATTCTTCCTTTTGCCTTTAATCTCACCTCTAATTCTTATTTAAACTCTGACACTTACTTAGCCCCTAGAACCCGCAACTCCTTGTTTACACAACACTGCCTCGCATGGCGGCACATACTGATATGTCAATGGTGAGTGTTTTCCCTTTGTTTTTAATACAAATGAAACACCTTATCAAACTAAATGTAAAAAGTGTTCGACAAAATGGTTGGACTTTTCCCTGCCCCAAATTTCCCTAGGATGCTTTAATTTCCCCCAAACCCCCCCTTCAACTATTTGCACCCGTGGTTGTGCATTGTGCAAGTTATCTGTGAGCTGAAACCAGACATGCTAAAGGGGTTTGTTTAATGTATTGTGTGTAACTGGTGCTGGGGTTTTTTTCCGTAGAAGGTCGGAGACACGAAAAAAACAAGATGCATGACCTTATCACCATGGGAAACGCATTCAGGTATACAGCTCAACAAAGCATGAAACAGCTCCCCCATGGCATAATACAAACTTGTTTCCAATATTACAAAGATTTTTTTTTTTTTTTACAATTTAAGCCTGTATAATCCATCATTTTTAATTTATAATTGAATTGAATATTGGCTAACTTACAAAATTGAATTCAACCAAAAAAATTTGAGTAAAGTCAAAATAAAAATTTTCTGTCCAAACAAATAATTGCTCCCAAACTGGTTTCCAGTCTGAATAAATTAATTCGTTAATTAAGTATGAATCTAGATTTGAATCTTGAGCTAAAAACCCCTTGAACCTGAATTTAAATTTATTTCATTTGACACTTTGAATTCCACTCCGAATTTTTCCAATATTAAGTTTTCAAAATTTTAATCAAATCCATACTTGGTTGATAGGGGTTAATTTGGGAATTTCAATTGTTTGCGCAAACACTAGACGGTTGATTAAAGTTTAGTGAGAAATTGAAAAATTAAATGTTTAGGCTTTTTTCATTGAAGAACAAGAAAAATCCAAACAATTAACCATATATATATAAAGTTAATATAAAATTTTCAAATTTATCTCCATATTAAAGTTTATTCTTCTTGATTGTTGATGGCACATAAGTTGTTTTCACAAAATGTTTAAAGAGTAAGGTTTTCTTTCAAACTAACACTTTTAAATTCTTTATTACATTTTATATTAAATATTCGTCCAACCCATAATTCCAGTGAAGAATATTTAAAATTTTATGCTTTTTTATGTTTATTTATTTAACAATGTTTATGCTTGGGCAAAACACCAGTTAATCGTTAAAAATACTATATTCCTCTTTTGGTGATGTTGCTCTTTATCCCAAATTATCTCAATTAAAAACTCCATGAACAATTACCTTAATAAGTAAACTTCTCAATTAAGGTTTTCTCTGTAAAAAAATGTATAAAGTATTTTTTTTAAAAAAAAAAACCCCAAAAAGTAATTATTTTTATAAACTTTTACTTACTTTTTATAACACTGTTGATGGCCCTTGTCTAAAGTCTACCTCACAAAATACTGGTTTAAGTGACACGGAGGTCCAGGTTTGGGTGCTAATTGGGTCCCCCGATGTTTTTTTTACAAAATGGCTCCACCCTGCTTCCTTTGGGGTACATTTTTTCTAAACCTTATCATCTACATATTTATGTTTAAAAATGGACACCTAGACAAATAGTTGGCACAGAGAATACATTTTTGACTCAAATTTAAAATGCACACATTTATGGCAGCAGTTTTTTTGTTTTAGCTGAGTTGGGTTGAATCCAATTTTTTACAAATTCAAATCTATTTACCTTCAAGCCTCGAATATGAACTTAAAAATGAAAAGAACATAAGAGAGAAAAAGTTTAAAATTCTTTTCTTAATCCATTGTTATTACTTCATACATTGAGGAAGTGTTAAATTACTGGTCGGGGCCTGGTTTTAAGGTCACCTATATTAGTTGGTTCTGAACCACCAAAAGCAATATTAGAGCTCTGAAACAAAAAATTTCAATTGAAACTTAAAAAAGAAACCTGTATAGGATCAAGTTTGAATCCCAAACAAACTGTGTTATGTCCCCGCAGCAACTCTTGACTTTGTTGGGCCATTGTTTGTTTTGTCCTTCCTCCTTAGTGTTGATCGTTGGCTGCATGCAGGTCCTTTCCTTGGTGTGTACCTCACGTCCTGGCATCAATGTCTCTGTCTTGTTTTTGTTCTAGTTCAGTAGTTTACTACAGGAATGGTAGGAAGTCAACTAACAAAATTCATTGACTCAACGACCCTTTTTAATTACTAAATGTGTGTGGTTGATTAAGAAATACTAAATATTAAATGTATTTAAATTTATTTATTTAAGTGTTGGTTTATTTTATTATGTTAAAGAATTTAGATACAAAATTTGATGAACAAATTTGGTGGGAGTTTTATTTTATAATCAAGAGGTTTGTAAGTTTTTAAGGTGCTTTATTGTTTGATAATGTTTTTTTGTAATTTGTGAAATAGTATGTAAAAAATTTCTTAAGATAAAGTGGAATATTCAATAGGGGTTGGATCATTTATAAGATTTAAGTCGCTCTTGTACATTCCTATGTATTTTTCATTTGACATTAATTTGGTATTAATTTTAAATCAAACCCCTTATCAATGTGTTAGTCTATTTTAAAATCTTTTAAAATTATTTATCTTTAAGGTATTTGTTTAATTTATTGCTCACCAAGGGCTAGTGGCTACTTTCTTTAAAGTGAAAAAATAGGAAATTCTTTAAAAAAATTATCCGAATCATATAGAAGAAAGGAAGGAAAACCAGCAATTTGTTAATATTGGGGGCTCTACAAAGACGTCATTGGTAAGGTCATTCACGCTCAACACCGATAAGGTCCAACTTGATTTTAAACTATTTCCCAAAAAGAAACTCAAACACTAGATTGTACATGCCCGACAGTCTAGTGTGCTGCTACGAATAAGGTCCCAGATTTGATTCCTCATGGCCAAAAAATGTACATTAGTGAAATGTGGGTTTCCCTTTTAAAAGTGAGAAAATGGCCGGGGCTGGATTTGTGTCTGTTCTAAATTTAGGGTATTTTTAAGCCGTGGTTGATATAAATTGTCAGTTCAAAAAGTTACAGTCAATTAAATTAAATGAAAAAAAAAATTGGGCCAAAAAGTTAGGTCTTTTGTGACCCATAATGTTGTGACCTGGTGGTCTAGGGTAAGGTGTCAGACTTCGTCTGGCGGCCCGGGGGTTTAATCCTCGGTCCCGGCACGATTTATCTATTACAAACCCTTCTTCACCCTGACAAGACATCTTGTAATGTGGGGAATCCAGGCCCACCGTGGTTCGGATTCCAGTTAAACTGAGGTCCTTCATTTCATCCAAATACCCTACCCTTAACACATTAGCATAAGTGCGTATAACCAAAGGGAGTAAGAACGCGGTGCGAATAATAATTAATAATAATAATAATAAATACCTATTCTTTCTTTAATTATTTTAAATCTAAAACAATTGAGCAATTTAATGATTCATAAAAATGAGAGAGAATCCTTAAAATTTTCAATTCTTGAAAAATATTGAGGATTCAAAATTTGAAAGAAATTCACATTCTAGTTTCAACAAATTTTATTTAGATTGTGCAATTAGTTGATTCCCCCAACAAAACATTTTCGACAAATAATTAACTATCCCCAAAACCATGATTTACCGTTAGGTTAATTTTAATATCTTTTAAAATTCCAATAATATGATCCCATCATGAATAAAATTACTGCAATTTCCTTTAGGGGGCCGAACTTGTAATGTGTAACTTTCATGTTAAAACGGGCCTTTCTGACGGGTTTGAGCCTGGTAGGTCTATTGAGAGTGTTTTCCCTAAATGGTTTCCCACTCTCCTTCCAACAAATCAGGTAAGTACCTTTAAAAGCTTCCTTATATTTGGTTAACCACCAAATAACACTTTTAGTGCTCTAAGACAAATTTTACTTAAGAAATATAAAAAAAAGTATTTTTGGAAAGACACTAGGCTAAATCATGGTTTAAATTAGGAGGGATAGCCGCCATTTTGGTGATAAGGAGTAAAATTTTTAGATAGAACTAAAAAAACCCTGATTTTTATCTAAAAATTTCTACTCCATTATACCAAGTAAGGGGCTGGCTTCCCTATTAAACCCAAATTTATTTACTATTTAAAACCAAAATTTTTCTTTTTTTTTTATATTTCTTCAATAAAATTGTCTTAGAGCACTAAAAGTGCTTATTGGTGGTTTAAAACCCAAAAATAAGAAGCATTTTAAAGGTACTCTACCTGCATTTGTGTGGAAGGAAGTGGGAAAAATTTAGGGAAAACCACCTCAATAGACCTACCAGGACTCAAACCCTGTCATGAACAGGCCATAAACATGAAAGTTACACTTTCACAGTTCGGCCACTAAAGTAAATTGCCAATTTATTCTGATAGGGATCTATATTAATGGAATTTTAGATATCAACAAATAACCTAATCGGTAAATCCAGGTTTTGGGGATTTTAATTAGTTTGTCGGAAATTGATGGGGTAATCAACTAATATGCAGCAATCTCAAATAAATTTGTTGAAACTATAATGTGAATTTCTTTCAAATCTTTGAATCCTCAATACTTTCAAGAATTGAAAATTTTAAGGATTCTCTCTCATTTTTACTGAATATTAAATTGTCAATTGTTTTCAGATTTAAAATAATTATAAAATATATAGGTAAATTATTATTATTATTATTAATTATTCGACCGCGTCTTACTACCCTTTTGGGTTTACGCACTTATGCAATGTGAAAAGGGTAGGGTGATTGTGAGATGAAATGAGGGACCACATTTAACGTGGAATCCGAACCACGGTGGGGCCTGGCATTCCCCACATTCAAAGAGTCTTGTCAGAGGTGAAGAAGGGTTTGGTAATCAGATAAATCTGTCCGGGACCGAGGATTGAACCCCGCCGCCAGCACAGAATTACACCTTACCCCTAGACCACCAGGTCACACTACAAATATGGTTCATCAAAAGACCTAACTTTTTGCCCAATTTTTTTTTTCATTTAATTTAATTGACTTTAACTGTTTTTGAACGACAATTATAAACACACGCTTAAAATACCCAAATTTAGAACAACACAAACCCAGCCCCGCCATTAATTCATCACTTTTAAAGGGAAACCACATTTCACTAATGAACATTTTTTGGCCATTAGGAATCAAATCTGGGACCAAATTATCTCGGTAACAGAACACTAGACGTCGGGCCATGTACAATTAGTGTTGGTGAGTTCATTATTTTGTGGAAATTGACAACAATCAAGTTGGACCCTTAATACGGTGTTGAGCGTGAATCACTTACCATTGCACGTTTTGTAGAGCCCACCAATATTCAACAAATTGCTGAGTTTTCCTTCCTTGCTCTATCAGATTCGGATACATTTTTTAAAGAATTCTCCAATTTTTTACACTTTAAAAAAGTAGCCAACCCTTGTGTGAGCACATAAATTAACAAATACTTAAAAGAGTGAACATAATTTTAAAGATGATTTAAAAATGCACTAACACATTGATAAGGGGTTTGATGAAAATTAATACCAATTAATTAAATGAAACTACACAGGAATGTACAATGAGCGACTTAAATCTTTATAAATGATCCAACCCCTATTGAATATTCCACTTTATCTTAAAAATATTTTACATCACTATTCACAAATTACAATAAAAACAGTTATCAAACAATACAACACCTTAAAAAACTTACAAACCATACTTGTTAAAAAAATAAAACTCCTCACCAAATTTGTTCATCAAACATTGAATCTAAATTCTATTAACATAATAAAATAACCAACACTTTAAATAAATAATTCAAAATAATTTAAAATTTATATTCTCTTAATCAACCTACACACTATTTTAGTAATTACAAAGGGTCGATGAATCAAGTGAATTATTGTTATTGATACCTACCATTCCTGTAGCTAAACATGTACACTAGAACAAAAACAGACAGAACCAGTTTTGATGCCAGCGACTTGAGGTACACACCAAGCAAAAAGGACCTGCATGCCGCAACGACAACACTAAGGAAGGAAGCGACAAAACAAAACACGGCCCAACAAATCAAGAAAGCTGCGGGGACATAACACCGTTTTGTTTGAGGATTCAAACTTGAATCCTATACAGGTTTTCTTTTTTAATGTTCATTTAAATTTGTTTCAGAGCTTAATATTGCTTATTGGGGTTCAAACCAACTATAACTAAGGAGAACTTAACAACCAGGCCCCAACCATAATTTAACATTACCTCAATGATGAATTAATAACAATGGATTATAAGAAAAATTTTAACATTTAGTTCTCTCTTATTTCATACAATTTTACAGTTCTATTCGAGGCTTGAAGGTAAATAGATTTGAATTTTGTAAAATAGTGGACAACCCAACTCACTAAACAAAAAAACTGCTGCCATAAATGTGTGCATTTTAAAAATTTGAGTCAAAAATTTATTCTCTGTGCGCAACTATTTGCTGGTATCCATTTAAATGAATATGTAGATGATAAGGTTTAGAAAAAATGTACCCTCAGAAGAAACAGGGGGGCCATTTTGTAAAAAAAACACCGGGTACCCAATTAGCACCCAAACCTGGACCTCCGGGTCCTATAAACCATATTTTTGTGAGATACACTTAGAACAAGGTCCATCACAGTGTTATAAAAAGTAAGTATATTTATATAAAAAAATTACTTCTTGGGTTTTTTTATTTAAAAAATACTTTATACATTTTTTACAGAGAAAACCTTAACTTGAAATTTCCTTATAAGGAATTGTTCAGGAGTTTTAATTGAGATACATTTGAGTAAAGCAACATCACCAAAAGAGGAATACAATATGTTTTACCATTAACTGGTTTTTGCCCCAACATAAAATGTTTAAAAATAAACAAAAAAAACATAGAAATATTTAAATATTTTCACGGAATTAAGGAGTTGTGACAGCAATATTTAAAATATAAATTGATTAATAAAGTATTTAAAAGTGTTTGTTTGAAAGAAAACCTTACTCTTTAAACATTTTTGTGAAAATCAACTCTATGTGCATCAACAATCAAGACAGAAATAGAACCTTAATAGGAGATAAATTTGAAAATTTTAATATTAACTTTTATTATATATATGGTAATTGTTTGGATTTTTTCTTGTTCTTCAATGAAAAAGCCTAAACTTCTAATTTTTCAATTTCTCCTAACTTTTAATAAACTGTCTAAGGTTTGCGCAAACAATTGAAATTCCAAATCTGAACCCCTATCTTACCAAATATGGATTTGATTAAAAATTTTGAAACTTAATTTGGAAAAACGGAGTAATTCAAATGTCAAATCAAATAAATCTTAAATTCGTTCAAGGGGTTTGCTCAAGTTTTCAAATCTTGATTCATATTAATTAACGAATAAATATTCAGAGGAACCAATGGGGAGACAATTATTGTTTGTGACAGTAAATTTTATTTTGACTTTACTCAAATTTTTTAAGGTATGAGATTCTTTTGTAAGTTAGCCAATATTCAGATTCAATTATAAATTAAAAATGAGGATTCATACAGGCTTAAACTTGTAAAATAATCTTTTGAATAATTTTGGAAACCAAGTTTGATTATGTCCATGGGATGTTTCGCTTTGTTGAGTTTAACCTAAGCGTTTCTCATGGGATAAGGCACTGCATCTTCGTTGTGTTGTTTCACCGTACCTTCACAGGAAAACAACCACACAGTTCACACATACATTATACAACTCCCCTTTAGATAGTCTCAGCTGTTTTCAGCTCAAATAACTTGACCATGAACAACCAGGGTGCAGAATATTATGAACGAGGTTTGGGGGAAATTAAAGCAGTCCTAGGGAAATTTGGGGCAGGGAAACGCCAACCTTTTGTGCATTTTATACATTCTATTTTCGATAAGGTTTTTTATTTGTATTAAAAAAAAGGCCGATAACACTCACCATTGAATTTCAGTATGTGCCGCCTACGAGGCAGTGTTGGTGGTAAGCCAAGGGTTGCGGTGTCAGGGGCTAAATAATGTTCGGTTCTAAATAAGAATCAGGGTTGAGATTAAGAGGCAAAGGAAAAATAAAAAATCACCTGGAATGTGTGATTGTGATGATCATCAGCACCTACCCTTCGCAGGTGTTTATACTATGGCGGCAGGCGGGGGAGGGTAGGGGGTGAGCAATTTTTTTGTTTTGTTTGAATCTGTTGCCACAGTACATTGGATACAATTTTGATTAATTCACACCTGCAACAATTATAGGTTATTTTCAAAAGTAAACCTCAACCCGCAATAAAGTGACAATTTTATTTAAATTATTATTGTTTATGAATATCGTGGTTTATCAAATAATTAGAAAGTAGTTCCACTGGTCTAACTACAACCCTTTTAGTCTGAACTACCATTACTATGTACTTAGCAACACTCTTTAATTCAGTCACCCGTTATATCCCCTAATTTACATGGATGTGCACGCAGTTTATTTAAACTCAGACATGCATATTTAAAAATTGTTTACCCATGGAATGTGCTTTTAGTGGCCATTAAGGTTTTACATCAACAATAAAAAATGTTTAAAAAAATTAATGGTTTTTGATCAAATGTTTACTATGTTGATTTTAAGAGCAAAAAAAGACTCAACGTGCTTATTGTAAGGCATGGCACACGGAATAAACTCTATATCATTATCTAAAAAAGATCCCCAGAAAAACCTAAAATAAGATCAAGGGGTATTGCAAGTTTTGTAAAACATAAATTATGTGTCAGGGAAAACTCGTGATCATAAAGAAAATATTTCCCCTCATGTGGTTGATAGGGATAGACCCTGCAGTGGGCTCTACAAAAAAAAAAAAATGTTAAAATAAACAATTAATAAAGGCCCTTTGAATTACACTCCAATGCCCCTTACTCTAAGATGTAAAATTAAATGTTGGTTATAATGAACAATTAATAACAAATTTAATGACATAAAATGGGAATGTTTCCATTTCTGGGAAATAATTAATTTTTTTATAATAACTTGATAAAAATATATTTAAATTTGAATTTTCCAACTATTTAATAGGTAGTAACCTTATTCCCTTAACCTATATAAAATATTTAATGTTTTATTTTGATGCTATAGTTTTTCAGGGGATTTTTGTTTTTGAAAATGGTATGTTTGGGGAAATATTGTAGCTTCTTTGCACCCCCAAAATTTATTCCTGGACAACACACCTTTGACACACCTTTTCTCCCCATAAAAAAACTTCCCCCGGAAAAATAGAGGGAGAAGTTAACCAAATAACTTACACACATGCCACACACAACCCTTAGTCCAGCAGTGAACAGTTACACCCAAATAACTTACACACAGACACAAACTCCTTAGTTTTTACAAAAAAACCGCCCCCCGGCTGAGACAGTTACCCCAAAACACCAAAACACACTCCACCCAAAACATTTAACAAACCCCAAAAAAGCTCCCTCCCCCCAGTAAATTCTCAAAGTGAGATTGTTCAACACAAATCTATAGTTAAATTGGGATTATTTCACAGAAAAACTTCAAATGTTATTTTTTGTTTGAACTAGAAAAAAAAAAAAACTCAAATTTTGTATATGGGTGAAACATACAAATTAAACTCAAAAATTTTCAGGAAACATAAAAGATAAAAAATGAGAGTAACAAAATAGGGTTGAAATTTTTAAAATAGGCCACTTTTTTTACGTTTCAAGCACTTTTTTAACTAATATTAAAATCAAATGCTAAAATTTATTTTTTTATTTAAAGTTTTTGGAGTAATTGAAAAAGATTGCTTCTATTCATACAAGAAATTAAAAAAATTTCTAAATTTTTGTAAGCTTAAGTCAAATTAACAATTTTAAAAATCATTTAATGATGGTTAAAAACCTTGACAAATTTAAAACCTATATTTTCTAAATATTTTGTTTGGGGACAATGGTAGGCCATTTGGGTACAAAGAAACTCCACCCAAGACCAAAATTTGAGTTTGTTTATTTTGACACACATAAAAAGTATATCATAAATTGAATTTTCCGAAAACTAGAGAAAACAAATTGGTTTATTTAAAGTTTCACATGCAACAAAATTGAGTTTTGTGTGTATTTCCACGTAATTTTTTTTTCTGGCAACACTTATTATCACAAAGATGAAATGATCGAAGCTTCCCACATCCCTATTAAAAGTGCACTTATTAATAGTCACCCACCTCGGTGGCGTATTGGCTAAACTGCTAGTTTTGTGTTTGAGCTTGACAGTTGAGGATGGAAAGATTGAGGTTCGAAATCGGAAATTTTTTGAGGATTAGAGGAGCTGTTATCAACAAACATGACCAGAATTGTTATGGATATTTTAGTGCTGCAGATGTTACAGTCCTTATTAATAAAAATTTAGCTATGACCCCAATCCTTTGAGCCCTTATGAAATTCAAGATTCGAGAAAATTTCAAATTTAGACCCAAAAATCCTAAACATTTTTTTTCCCAATAAAATTGTTTTAAAGTCTAATATTGCTTTGGTTGCTCAAACTTTTATAATTAAGGTAACCAAAACCTGGTCCAGAAAGTAATTTAACACTTAACTAATTTAATTTTTAATGAATGGAATAAAAAGTTGATACTACATACTTAATTTTCTTTTCAATGTCATTAATTCAAACAGTGCCATTCATTTAAGATAAATTTTGGTAAATTTGATAAACTTGTGATCTCAAGACTTGTTTATTAAGTTTTTTATTTACAAATTTTATTCAATGGGTTCTTTTATTTAATAATACATTTTACTAGGGCTCTGCAAGTACTTGTATTTCAATCTTGTCTCAAGCTTGTTGCAAGCCAAGATCGAATCGAAATTTGTAGGCTCGTCATTTTCGCCTTCTACTTGATTATTAATAATCTTTTTAAAATGAAAAAGTAAGAAATTCTAATTATTTGAGTTTTAAATCAGTTTTTTCACTTATAAATCATGAAGTTACTTAACAAATTGTTAAAAATTAATTTCAATTCTCCATTAAAAACGTAATAGACTTTAAAACCACTTTCGACCATAAATTTATTCAATAGTCATCCTTTTATGAATTATACTTGATTGAAGTTGTTTATTTATTGCCAGCAAAGCAATGAAAAATAAAAATAGCTAAAAGATTATAAAAATAATATTAATTTTTATATTTTACCTGGCCCTTTCTAAAAATAATAATTTTTGTTAAGTTAAAAATTAATATCAAAAATTTAAATTTTATTAAATGTTTTCAAACTAAGAATTTAAAACTTATTAATTAAATATGTTTTAGCTATAAAATGCTCAGTTTATTACTTTTAGTTATAGAATTATGTTGGTTAACCTGTTTAAAAATCAATGTTTGCCTTATTTATTGAATACATATTTTACCAAACTCACCACATTTAGTTTAAAGAGCACTTATATTAAATGGTTTGCTAGAAATATTATTTTAATTTTAAAGTATGGCAAACTTTATAAAAATTAAAAATTAAAATGAAGTCAATTTCTCAAAAAATTATGTCTAACAAGAGCTGTACAAGCACATGTTCAACTGGCATGAGGAAATGGAAATGGAACAGAAGCCGTGATCAAGTATATTCACTAAGGGATAATAAACAAAATATGAAACACTTCAAAATTTTAATTGTTTATCATTCTTTTTGTTTCCTTATACGTAAATTAAGTTATTGAAGCATTTTTTTGGGGAAATATTACTTATTAAAACCTCAATTGTATTAACTTTTAATCAGACAGGGTAAACCTTTACAATAAATAAATTATAGGAAGGAAGCCAACCTGAAAGATAGTTTAGGTTAGGCCTAGATACAAACAAAACATTCTTTTTCTTCTTTAAAAATTTTAACTTCCACTTTTTAAAACTTCCACATTGCACATTGTTTTGAATTTTGGAAATATTTATTTATTTTTAATTATTTTTTTTATTTATATTTATATTATACATTAATGAAAAAGTAATATTTTCCCAAAAATTCAAATTAATGTCAACTGTGTAAGTTTTAAAGAATGGGGAAAATGAAAAGTTTAAGAAGACATGAAGAGAGAAGGTTGTTTGTTTCCTATCTAGGCCTAACCTAACAATCCTTTTCAAGTTGGTTCTTCATTATCACTTTCATTGTATGTTTCACATGTCTAGTTATAATTTCCAAGCCATCATCCATTACATTTTTATTAACTTTGTTTTATAATATTAGGTCATTTTAATGTCCTTAACTATTATTTTTCAGCATCACTCTTACACCCTTTTTGATTATACACACTTGCCTAATCTTAATGGTAGGTTTTTGTGAGAGAAAGGAGGACTTAAAGTTTAACGTGGAATCCGAACCACTGTGGAGGCCTGGCTTCAAGTCCTTAAAAAATGATGTCGAAACCATTTTAATCATTGGTTTTTTTTATAATTTTTTTTATTTGTTCTTATTTTAAATTGTGTTTTTAAGTTTATTTTAATTTAAAAATAAATTCCTACTTTAATTTTTTTTTCAAAAGTAATTCTTTTTATAAAAATGATGCATTCATATATTGAACATGTGTTTTAATAATTTTTATTATTATTTTTAGCCCGCGTCTTACACCCGTTCGGTTATACGCCTTACGCTAATGTGTAATGGTAGGTGATTGTGAGTGAAATGAAGGACCTACGTTTAAGTGGAACCAACACGGTGGGGCCTGGCTTCCCCACTTCACAAAGTCTTGCCAAGGTGAAGGAAGGTTTGGTAATAAAAAAATTTGCCGGGACCGAGGATTGAACCCCGGCCGCCAACAGAATCTGACCCTTACCCCTAGACCGCCAGGTCACCCAAATAATTTTTAACATTTTAAAATATGAATAGGCTTATACTTAACTCACTCGAACTCGGAACTTTTTTCAATTACTCAACCAAAGTTCAACTCGATGAAACAAACCCAAGTTCCAGCCCCTTATTGTTTACAATTAGAATTCTTAATTATTTTTGTTTGTTATTATTGTGAACATTTTTTAGTTTTTTGTTGTTATGAATTGAATATCTACCTATTTTTATATGAGCTTGGATGCTTGGAAAATAATGGAAAAAAAAGTTTAAGAATCTTATGAAATTGAAAAATTGAGGTTTAACTTAAGAATAAAGAATCAAGAAAAAGGATCATGACTTATCTATAACATTTTTTTTTTTTTATTCTTTCTCTATCTTCTTGCATATTTCAAGATTTTGATTAAAATTTTTCAAGAAACCCATCGCATGCAACTATTGCACTCAATTTTCTTTCTCTATAATTTTATTATTGTTTATTTTACTCCCTAAAATCACAATAATTTAACTTTTATCAGAGATTAAGAATACAAGTGTTCCCACCTTATTCGCGGCCCATGGTCATCTCCAAATAGAATCCCTGTACCCAGTTGAGAGGATCACGCTCTTGAAGAGACCGAACATTCAACATTACACTGTTATAGGCAATACAAAAAATAATCAAATAAATCACATTCTTAATAGTAATGTTACAGGTTTAGTTACTAAAACAATCAAAGTAATTCAGATTGTTTTTGTGCTAGGAACTCTCTTTGAAAAAGTTTAATGTTTTCCCAAATAAGTTGTATTTTTTTAGAAAATGTGAAAGATATTAATTATACTTTTGTTAACCATTAAAACAAATATTTCTAAAAAAAAGGTACTAAATTGGGTGGACCCTATTATAAATTTTTAAGTTATTGTAGCAACTTTTAATTTGCACCCATGTTCCTTAGAACAAAAATAATTCCACCATAAAAAATTTAAAAAAAAAACTACTTAAATAAATTCAAAATGAATCATAATAAATTTCTACAAACATATCAAAAGTTTATTTTTAAAAATAATCCTATTATTTAGGTTTGAATATCTATTTATTTGGTGAACAACATAAAACCACTACTTGTTGATAATGCTGTTAAATGGTTATTGCCTCTTCTATTTTCCTGCATGGGTGTGAATTCTTAGAATCGTTACCTTCAACCTATTTACTACCTGATATTCCTTCCTATCATCCCCCCTTCCCTGTGTGTTTTTTTCTCGGGTCATTTTTTTAAATAATTCTATAAAAAACACATTTCATGAAGCTCTCACACTCTTTCTCCCCGGAAAATGAACTGACAAGGTTTCGACCGGTTCTAACCCGGTGAACAATTTAATGCAGTACATTATGGGAATTTTAAACAAGTTCAATATGGAGTTTTAAAATATTATTATTTTGGCAATTAAAGTTTAGGGGAGCTCCTTTCATCAGATAACACCCCAAAATGACGCACGCAATTCAAGACCATCGTACCAACTTTGTTTATTGCCTGACAAGACAATAAACAAAGTTAGGTTTTGCAACGACACTTAAACTTCTATTTGAACCCAGTCTCTGATATTGTAAAAAAACTGACCCTCTGGAAATGAATTAAATTTTTAACCAATTTTCATTTTGTTAATCAGATCGCCCAAACATTTATTACAGCTAAAATTATTTTTAATCTTTAGAAAGAATTTTGGCCTTTTTTTTTAATTTTCTACCAGGTTTTCTCATAAAACACTTTAGTGTTATTGTCATTTCAGTAGGGATGGCAATATTTCCAAACTTGAATATCAATTTCTAAATTATTCATATTCAAACATCAAAAATTAAATTCAGGGATGTGAATTTCGAAAATTAAATTTAAGGATGTAAGAGACAGAAAATTTGGAAAGAAACAAGGAAATAAAAAAAATGACTTAAGAAATTTATAATGAAACCCAAAATTTATTTTTTAATAATATGTAACAAAGACCATTAAAGTATACATTCCCACCTAAATAATATCCTTTATAAAACAAAGTGTTGTATTTGCACTCTTTATAATATGTCAAAATGCTGCACCTTTGAGGACTGCATGTAGTTATTTCAATACATATTTAAATAGTTGATCTCCACAGCAATATGCTCTTTTTAATACTTATCTTCGAGTTTTATTTTAAAATAAAAAAACTTGCTTGATCTTTAATTTAATCCACTACGTTTCAGCCTTGACCTGGATCAATTTTATTCAACCTAATTACCACGTGGCGTACCAGGCTGTCATAGATTCAATGCTTATTCCAACAAAAGATAGGACAAGTACAAAACCAGCACAGGCCATTAATTCAAAAGAAAAAATAAAATTTCAGCCATGCTGGAAATTAAACCCGATTCTTATCTTAGTAAGATATGCTATCGACTAGCTAATTTGTTGGAAAACCTTGACACCAAAATTCAAAAATATAACTTGAGCCAAAATGGCCGAAAGAAATTTTTTATTGCAATCCCGGGGGCGGTTTTGTTATTCTATTGTATCAAAAATTTGGTGTATTTTTTACCAAGTTTGGAATCTTGCGCTGGTTTTTCGGGAAACAACTCTTGGTATTGATTAGACATTGGGCCAGTTTCAAAAAATTTTGTTAGCCTCAAGGTTTGCGCAACTAAATACCTACAACACCAGCTAACTCAATGGGATGAGCCATTTTAGCATTTATCAAATAAGTATTAAAAAAGAAATTGTATTTGAGCAATCCAGAATTTTGAATTGTTGTATTTTTTGGTGTATTTCACCCCTTGGCTACCCTTTCATGCTTTACAGTTTTTCTTTTTCACTTGTCTTTGCTAAAAAAGGTGAACCTACCTTTTAGCAATTAAAATTATTTAATCTCACTCACTTTCTTCTCCCTTACAACTCCAAGAAAATTAACCACATCCTGTTGTTTCAATCATTTCTCTTTACCTAAACCATAAATAATCTTTTCCCTGTCCCCTTACCTCAACAATCTCTTTCTGTCACCTTATCCTCAAAAATCTCTTTCCTGTCACCTTATCCTCAACAATCCTTTTTTTTTCAAAGTAAACACCCTTCAAAAGCTTTGATAAAAAAATTGGTTTTAAGAATGGACGGTATCAGGTTAACTTTAATCGAATGTGCCATAATGGCTGATATGAATCAACAATCAGCATCGGCCCATTCTACTACAAACAAAATTAGCCTACTTTAGTAAAAATTTTTGCTGTCTAACCGTACTCTTGCATAAATTTCACTTGCTGAAACCTGACATATAACTGTCATTAAACAAAACACAATATGGCACAGCCTCCAAACTTGCCCCCAACAAGACGGGTAAATAACCCCTCCCCATCTCAGCCACCAGGTTTGCAAATAAAAGAAAAGATGTCCATCAAAGAGATTACCAAGGTTGATACCTCCCCAAAAAACGAAAATGATAAATTCCTGACCTTTTTCCCGCGGGTTCGGATCTCCTTCCACCCCAAGTTATTTTAAATATTCAAATTATTTTATTTTATTTGTTTTTTAAAACCCAAAAATAAAAATATCCTGTGTAAGAAAAATTATAATATTTCAACCATCACTGTCATGTTGATTGTTTATTTTGTTAGCAGATTTGCATCAAATATTCGGGCACTTTAAATTTGTGTTTCTGGCGGGTCCCTATGGCAATATCGAGGATTTCAGTCAGTGAATAATATTATTTTCTTTGGTGATTTGTATCCATTTTTGTTGGGTATGGTTTTTATCAAAGAGAATCGTCTCATCTACAAGCATCATCATCATCATCATGTACAGTTTCCTGCCACAGGTGGGGTCTGTCTCGAACAAACCTCCCATTTACTTCTGTCCTCCCACCACCTTTCTTCCTCCCACTCCATTTATCCCCTGGGTCTTCCCTTGGTCCCTACTCTCCACTACATTTAGCCCCCCTCTTCTATCCAACACTTCCAAACATCTCAATCTTTCCTTCTTTTTCTCCCCCTTTCATTCCTCTCCTGTCCACTTTTAACTTTAGCCTACCATCCAAAATTTCTCACATTCGTTCCTGCATGGATAATCTTGATAAAAGGTATTTAAATGCAATCATTAAAAAATGAATTTTAATCAGATTTAAAAAATTAATACAACCGTGAGAGCTTATTAGGAACAAATTAAAATAAGAGACAGAAATTTATAATTCAATATGACATACAGGCAAAAACAGGAAAGTCCAATTGTTATTATTCCTTAAACATTTTCCTACTAATTGTCCTATAGTTCATAGTTTTTCTTTTTCTCTATTCTGTTTTTTTTTTTTTTTTTTCCTCTTTTTGAACTTGCTTTCGCATTTCACCTCCCCCTGATGAGTTCCGATATAATGAAACCTAGTTCGGGGATTTGGCTAAACAATCGATTTTATTCAGAGGAGAAATTTTTGTCCATGTCCGCATGAATAGTAGAACTATTCTTTTCATGTAGTCATCTTGTGTTCATCCCCTTTTATATATTTCTTCCACCCCTTTTTTGTACCTTATTTTAAAACATATTACGCTTTTACCTCTTCTGCTGAACCCAGAAAATACATAGTTAGTTTTTGTTGGGTTTTAACTGTGAACTTTGAGGTCTCAGTTTTCTTTGGGAAGGTGTTCCTCCTTTAATTGTTTGTATTTATTTCTGTTTGTGGTGAGATAGTGAAATCTTTAATTAACAATAGCATAATATTTTAAAATTAAGGGACTGACCACTGAAACCCAGGAGTAATTTCAATAAAGGAATCTTGTGAAACTGTCATTTGCACCAATATTGCCCATCTAGTCCTTTCTAAAGTTCTCTTTTCCACCAGACTTGTCACAATAGACTTTCGCTTGTCCGTACCATGTACAAATTGAGTGGAAGATGGACCTGAAAGGAAAACAAAAATTTAAAATTTGAAATAAAGCTAATTACACAATAACATTTTGGATGCAAAGCTTCTGAACCCCATTACACAAACAAATTAAATTAATAACATTCCTTCCTACATTCCGCCGAGGAACTTTAATTCCGAAACCATGTTGGGTTTTCTTCCCCTTAAGCAGGGGCCTTGAGGTTTACCCCCCCTTTGCCGTCCACAGGTTTCCTACGATAATAATGCTGAACATGGAAAATAGAATCAATCAAAAGCCCAACCAAAAATAATAAATAAATAAAACTTTGATAATTTTTTTTCTCCTATTCATGCAAATTCAAACCTTCTATTAAGTCCCTTCTTGTTTTAATACCTTCCCAACGGTTTCCCTCGCACAAGTTGGACAAAATCCTGCAGTTCTGCGTATATGTTGCGTCGTTAAGCATCTGCAAACACGCTCCATAGGGCCTCACACTTGGAGGCCTTTGATCATGGCAATAACCTCAATCAGGCAAATTTCTCCTCGTCTTGTAGTTGTATCTGGTCGCCTGAAAGGAGTGGCTTGTCACTACTTTACACTTGTCTACAAATCAAAACCTCCCATATTTAGAGAACATAACAGTTGCGAATGAGGATACTATATTAAAATGAGACGATTTTTACAACTTAACAATCAGGAATTGAATTTACGGTCAAGTAGACAAGTTTCTGGCTAAGCATTACAAATGTTTACAGTAAAAATAACCAAGGTTTGGATTTAATAGGTTAAGTGATTATTACTAAATAACTAGGATGGGAACGTGAATCCCTTAAGGAAATTCGAGATTCAAGACAATTTCACATGGGAGACTCAAATTCTTAAACAATTCTTTTTTCTTTCAATTGGCATTTGTTTTAGAGCTCTAATACTACTTATTGTTATATCAGAACCAACTATAAATTATAGGATGAACTTAACAACCAGGCCCCTGACCAGTAATTTAACATCAATAAATGTCTAATGAATGGTTAGGGTGTGCAAAGTCCACTTTTTTGGTTCAAGGCGAAGTCGATTCAAATATGGAAAATATTCTGGAAGCTGAATCAAAATTTGAATATTTTTCTATTTAATTGTGAGTAAAATATTATGTTGACATTGAGTATATTTATCTAACATCAAACTAAATATTACATATTTCTTTTTAACACTAAATTTGTAGCTTATTACCAACAAGTTATCTCACTTTACTTTGTATTAAAAACACTTATGTGTACAGCCTGAGTGAGTAGTTAAAAAAACATGCATTTGCTTTAATAGCATTGAATTTTCCCTGCAGGTGTTTCACTAACCTTTCCACACAAAATACGAATTAACTAAACACAAGAGTTCAAGAACAAGAACGACTTATGGAAAAATACGAGTAAGTTATTCAGCGGGTATGTTTATAGGTTTTAGAAGCCCAGTGTACAAATTTTAGTGTTTTCTGTTTACAAATCACAAGGAAACTTTTGATTCCATTAATTCATTTAAATCTTGCCATGTAAATTACTAAAAAAAATAATGGTTCTGATTTTGAAGGCTCTATAGCCAATCTCGAAAATAATACGACCTTGATGATAGTAAATTTTACTCCATAAATTAATCCATCGTGTAATTATCCTACACATAACAGGGATTTGAATTGAACATACTGATTCATGTAGTAAACAAGTTAAATGGATGTGTGTGTGAATTTTAAAATTAAGGAAAAACATGTACAATATACAAGAAGCATTTCAAAAGTTAAATTAACACAATGAAAAAAAATAATAAATCGCTTTCATTATTGATTTTAATCTACACTTTCAAGAGGAATAAATTCATCTCCAGTTGGTACCAATCAATGTTGTGATCAAGGTGGTTAGAGTTTTTAATGTGACTTGAAATTCAAAGTGTTAAGGAAATTTTCCAAGTTAACCAAGAATTAAAGCAAACATGTTTTAAAATTCAAAACAATTAAATATTTGTTTTAATTCAAACATTAATTTTGTTTTCTTAGGTAATTTGAGTTATTTTTATTTGATGTAAAATATAAGTGTAATATTATCACTAGACTTCGAATAAAGATGAAGTTTTGAAAAGGCTGCCAAAGCCAAACATGGGTAGAATCGAATATAAAGTACACCAATATTTGCTTCGGCTTTGAATTTTTCGAAGAAATTAAGAAAATATATAAGCCCCAATAATTATTGAGGTCTCACCCTCCGTACTCCTCTGCTTCCTGGGGACATCTTGGTTCTGGTGATGATCTGTGGGTGAAGCGCTTCCATGAGTAAGTTTTCTGTCACTACACTTGTCCACTCAGACAGCAGCTGTAGTCCC
Source organism: Timema cristinae (assembly GCA_039000515.1). Taxonomy (NCBI): domain Eukaryota; kingdom Metazoa; phylum Arthropoda; class Insecta; order Phasmatodea; family Timematidae; genus Timema; species Timema cristinae. Next base: position 37,301 of record JBCFYV010000793.1, read on the forward strand.
TCAGAGCCAAACTCTGATGTCCTTTGTTCTCTGCATCTGTTCGTGTTTCCTTGTAGGTATGGTCACCTGTAATCCACATACTCTTTAGTCATGTTTTTGCATGATTGAGTGAATTATGCCTGAAACCAGATCTGAGTGGACTGGTATCAGTCTATGTTCAGTTACTAGTTAGACTCTGGATGCCTCAAGTACGGCGCTATACTAAATACAGGACAACACTACCTGGAATGAGACAGTGTGCATATGAAACTTGAAGGGTACTCAATCTGAATATAGAAGCTGGCCCTTGGAGAAAAATAATGTCATTGCATTTATAATTATTTTCTTATTGTAATTCAATTATATTATGTTCAAAGCGACACATTATCACCACACAAGATTCTATTAATTTTTTTAGGAATGGACGGGAATTAATTTTTTACTTTGGGATGGGAAATAAGTCAAAATATTGAGAGTTGGGCAGGAAAATTTTAAAATTATGCTTTAGAATAATTTTAGACTAAAAATATGTTACATTGATTTCCAACTAATATGGTTAAGACTTGTAAGAAGTTATACTATTACTAAAACCTGCTTCGATGGTAGCATGGTCTAAGGCATCACTCTCACAATAGATTAGACTGCCAAAGAGAGGATATTCTAGTTCAACCCTGGCCAGGTGTGATAAGGGTCGTTTTACCTAAATGGTTTCCCACTCTACCCATGCAAATGTGGGTACACCTCTAAATTCAATCGTCTTCATTTCTAATATACTAGCCATTGCACAAAGGTGTCTAACCGGAACAAATGCTATAAAAAAGTTGCTTAAGGTAATGAAAATTAAAAAAAATAACATTATAAAATAAATAGAAATAAAGGTGTGTGCGAATAACATTTTTTTATCAAAATAAAAATCAATACAATTACAAATCAAATAGTTAATTTTATTATATTTTTGACATTTTTTGAATGAAATTATTTGTATTGGTTAATTTTTCCGAAAAATTATTGTGTTTTATATTTAAATGTCTGCAGAGAGCAAATAATACTACAAAACATATTGTTTGGCACTCTTCAATATGCTCTAAGTATGAAACTGCAAACTATTACTTAGGTTTGAAACCTCTTAAGAGTTACTTAGGTTTATTATAAACCCATAAATGTTATTTCTCTAGGTTTGACTTTCCTTAAAAGTGCTTGTTTAGCACCCCTAACACTCTGATTCCTGTCTGGCTCACCAACAACACAGCCAGTTGATCTCTCATAAATGATCAACCTTGGCAAGCTACTTCCTTCCCCTCCATCAAAGTTCCGTTGATCTCTCATATATGATCAACCTTGGCAAGCTACTTCCTTCCCCTCCATCACAGTTCCGTTGATCTCTCATATATGATCAACCTTGCAAGCTACTTCCTTCCCCTCCATCACAGTTCCGTTGATCTCTCATATATGATCAACCTTGGCAAGCTACTTCCTTCCACTCCATCACAGTTCCGTTGATCTCTCATATATGATCAACCTTGGCAAGCTACTTCCTTCCACTCCATCACAGTTCCGTTGATCTCTCATATATGATCAACCTTGGCAAGCTACTTCCTTCCCCTCCATCACAGTTCCGTTGATCTCTCATATATGATCAACCTTGGCAAGCTACTTCCTTCCCCCCTCCATTTCAGTTTCATGCCTCAAAAGATAGAAGAATATATCTGTCACCCTAAATCTTTGACACTCCACTTGTTGAACTTAACAAATAACTTTTGATTGAACACAATAAGTCACGTGCCTCCCAACTTGCTTGTCTCTCTATAAGTGGTAAAATAACCCCTCCCCTTCCCAGCCACCAAGTTTGCTAAATAACAAAGAAGAAGATTGTCCACCAAAGAGATTAACAGTGATGAGTCATCAGTAACTGCTAGAACATGAGCTCCGTGTCCTTTGTTTTGTTTCTTGGGGCATTGTGTTTTGTTTACCGCCCAACCAACCAACGAGGAAAAGATAGATTTCCGACCTTTTCATTAGGACTATAAAGACTATATTATTATTATTATTAGCACCGTGTCTTACTACCCATTCGGGTTATACGCACTTACGCTAATGTGTAATGGTAGGGTGATTGTGAGATGAAATAAAGGACCTACAGTTTAACGTGGAATCCGAACCACGGTGGCGACCTGGCATTCCACACATTCACAAGATGTTATAAAGACTATACAAACTATACACATATATATGATAGTTACTTTAATTGAAAACAAAATAAAAATGGCGCTAAACAGCTGTATTAAACTAAACCTTGAAAGTAGTACAGAAGGGCAAGGCCTACACTTACCAGAAAAACTGTAGACCTCAAAGTTCAAAGTTCAAAATAAAAAACACACTGAAACACATAATCATGTAATATTCGGGGTACATTGGTCCCGTTCTTCAGCAGAAGAGAGTAAAACACAGAGTGTGAACTTTGAGGCCTACCATTTTCTGGTAAGTGCGTTGGCCTTACCCTTATATCCTGAATTGAATTGAATTATTGAATGAAACCATCGCTTATCTCACATCCTCCTTCCAATATTTAGTTACTCTAGTTTGTTAGAGATGAGGAAGAAACCATTTTAGAAGTAGCCTACCCACATTTGTGTGAAAGGAGAAGGCAAAATCATTCAAGGAAAACCCCCTCAGTAGACCTCGAGCGGTATTCAAATACCAATCCCGTCATTAGCATACCAGTCTAACACAAGAATGACGCCTTTATACCATTTGGCCACTAAAGAAGGTTTCAATCAATTGAAGTTCAAGTTTTGAAATTTAAACATTTGAAGATATCTTAAGTTTTGTACAACCATGAAAAATGATTTGTACCGCTAACCATTTAAAGTTTATTGGCATATCAAAGTGTTGACTCCACGTTAATACTGTAGTACTAAGTTTGAATTTAGAATGTTTAACAATGTCATAGTTTAGTTGTATGGAATAGAGAGCCCTGGTTTGAATCATGGTTTTGATTCGGAGGAATAGCCAGCACACATACATAAGTGATAATGCAGTAGAAAGTGTAAAGATAAAACATTAAAAAGCACAATTTTGCAGGGCAAACTTTCACTGCCACAGACACCTTTATCAGTATGAGCAAGGACATTCAACCACCAACATTTTTTTGGACAATTTTAACAAGTGTATCATTATAAGTTATAACTAGTTATTCAATAATTTTAAATCATTACGATTCACAAGTTAGAAGGGGTCAAACTTGATATTTTATGCTTTTTGCATACCATTGTTAAGGTAAAATAGTTCATGTATGAGTTTGTCCTTTATAATGAAGTGATCATTTTCCCTCAAGAGGCAGCCATCTATCTTTTTGTCCAATGGCAGCAAAGTAAAGTGTGAACTATGTTCTTGTTTTCATTTTAAAAGCCATATTGTGTTCACACCTTTCCTGTACCTTCTTTCAAATATAATATAATGTGTGAGGCTGATATTTAGTAGAACTAGACATTCATAGGTGTAAACAATGAACTAATTATAATATTAATAAATTATTAATACTGCAGTGGTAATAAAGTAATTAGTTTTGCATGTTGTGCATGATGCCTACCTCATTGCTGTACGGGCGAGCTCGCTGATGTACTTGACATGGTCCTCTCTAATCTGAGGTAAGTGGACCATCAAGTCAGCTTGGGGACTGATGTTATTAGAACTGGAGAGGGGCCACTTGGAGGGGTCAAAGTGCTTGGAGCGCTTGATGTAGTTGAATGGAGCAATCTGCATGTCTCCAAACAAGGGTACCACCTCCAGGTTCTGGGGAAATGACATACATTTAGTGTAATCTAAGTCATCTTTTAATACAAAGTATTATGCATGAGATAAAGTGCACTAAGCAAAATATAAAAGTAATAAATAGGGGTGTGCGAAGTTCACCTTTTCAATTCAAACAACTCGAATTGAATACATGGAGTATTCTCAAAGCCGAATCAAAGTTTAATTATTTTCTCTTAGTTGTTTTATACTTGAAAAAAAATATCTATTGCAGTTATTTATATAACTTAATGCACTAAAATTACTTGAAAACTGTTCTATTGCACCATTGTAATATTTCATGTTAATCCGATAAATCGATCTACTATCACAACATACAATTCAATTATATAAGATATTTTCCATATGAATATTAATTTGCATATAGCCCGAATGGGTAGTAAGATGCGGTACTAATAATAATAATATTAATTAGTAATGTATATAACAGCTCAGAAAGGCGATAATTGAACAGAAATTGAGTATCTTATCTGTCAATATATTTATTGGTGAGGCTTTGAAGCCGGTATTTGTTTTGAAGGGAAATCGATTCTGATGGTTGTTTCGAATCTAGGTTGAAGTTTTGAAACTTTGCACACCCCTAGTAATATATAAATATGATATAAATGTGGAAAAACAAAGTACTAACTATGGTAAAAAAACATACTAACACATTTACACACACTTCAATATTTTAAACCTTTTATTGTACCTTCCTCAGGAAATTGTAACTTATATCGAAGAACTACAACTTAGATGGATAATTATCTGATATTTAACCGATGATTATTATAATTGTCTTAAAATCCCCGTTTCAAAACCCTTCTGCAATTATTCACTTAACAAATATGGCCTCTATTAATCTGGCGAGTTTAGGCATTCGCCTTCCCTTCACCTTAACCAGAGATTATATACAACACATATTACATTTATTGTAAATTATTATTATTATTATTATTATTATTATTATTAGCAACGCGTCTACTACCCGTTCGGGTTATACGCACTTACGCTAATGTGTAATGGTAGGGTGATTGTGAGATGAAATGAAGGACCTACAGTTTAACGTGGAATCCGAACCACGGTGGTGACCTGGCATTCCACACATTCACAAGATGTCTTGTCAGAGGTGTAGGAAGGGTTTTGGAAATCAGATAAATCTGTGCCGGGACCGAGGATTGAACCCCGGCCGCCAGCACAGAAGTCTGACACCTTACCCCTAGACCACCAGGTCACCATTTATTGTAAATAGGCACCTATTAATTACAATCAAATATAGAATTTAAGATAATGTCGGATCAGAAAGTTATTTACATACTTCCTAATTCAAAGCTCAAATTATTTTAAGGGCTCATTTAGTTTGTTCAGACAATCTATGTATTGGAATAGACATCTGTAGGATGGATTTTGATCTAGTGGTATGGGTGTGTTCCGTGTTTATAATTATATTAATATTAAGACTGTCTAACTCAATTCCTCGATACTCTCGATTCTTACTGGCATCGAAAGACTCGAGAATCAATCTTAATATGATGATTCTTGCTACTTCGATTCTTACCGCTCAATAAAACTTGTAACTAAACAAAAAGAGCAACATTCAAAATGGGTAATAATCGATTTTCTCTCATATTAATTTAGTTACTGTTTCACTTAAATGCCAGCAAATTGTAAATATAAAGTAAAGACCCGAATATAGTACGGCCCTAACATTTTGAGGTGTTCTACATAAACAATAAAATGGTCTTGAATATAATACGACCTGACAATATGACAGTGGCAAGAGAACTCAACAACTTTGACACACTTTTTTTAAAAGTAAAAGTTAGGTGAGACTGTCAGAATATATTAATCGATTCTAAGCAAACAATCGATATATACATGATTCTCAAATTAAAATGGCCGCTCTCTTGTAATTATATAATTTGTCACTTTTCGATTTTTTAAGATCTTATTTAGTCCTTTGAATAAGATAAGTTCAATAAAAATAAGCAAAAATCAATGTAGTTAGTAAAATAAAGCAAAAAAAGTTATATTTATTTAACTCAATAGATTATCGATATATTGTTGTCAAAACTTCAACACTAATTCTGGCGAGCTAACGTCTGTAGGATCAGTTATGAAGGACAAACGACTTAAATTTTTTCAACGTGTGACATGTCCTCCTTTCCATTATAAAATTTGAAATTTATGTACTAATTTTGAGTTTATTTGAATTCCTTGTTTTGATTTTTAGTTTTTAGGATATTTTGTGTGTTTAATAAATATTAATAAATAACTATATAATTGTGAGATTAAAGTTTCAAGCTACCATGTGTAGTGGTCGAGTTCAAGTTTCGCATTGAAGGGGAAGTAGGGTCTTAGGCATGTTAGATTTTCTATACAAGAATGCTTGGAAAAATAATGAAAAAGGAAATGATCAAGAATCGAAATTGAGGATGAACTTAAGAATCGGAATCGAGTAAAACAGGTATCGTGACATCTCTAATTAATATGAACCCTAAGGAGAGGAATTGAGGCCGTGATATTGACAATATTTTGTGAAAGAAAAAAATGTAATATCCACTTTTCATTTAACTTCAGCTAATGATAGCATTTAGACCAAGTATATCCACATTTGCATAGAGAGAGAGTAGGAAACACCTGAGTACTTCCGGATAAAATAATTTTAAATAATCCAACATCCCAGTCACTGACACCTTATTAATTGTGCCTAGTGATGCGGATAGAAATGTAGTTGATCAGTGAGTTTAACTAGAGAGAGCTGTGTATGTACCTTGAAGATGCGGTCAATTCTCTCCAACTTGAGCTTCTTCTTCTGGTCGAGTTTGTTGATGTTACAGAGATCACTGTCCATCAGGAAGAGGCCAAACCCCAGACCTTGACCAGCATATGTTTTTCAGTGGGGTCAGATACATCTTGGTCTCAAACATGTGGACACAAATGTTTACTACATCGGCCAAGAGTTCCTCGTATCCTGGGATTTTCTCAAGTTTTCTTTCACCTGAAATCATCAACCAGAGATTAACTTGTTGGCAATAAGAGTTTTAATAGCCTAGACCAAGAATAGTGAATTTTTTTCGGCCAGTGAGCCACGTAAGGACTAGATGAATTTTGAACTTAAGTCAATTAATATGCGTGTTTAAATTAAAAACTTACAGAAGGCCTAATCTTTTCCATATAAGTATGATACATGTTATTGTATTTTACTAGCCAAGATATTTAGGTTCTGTTCATAACTTGTTTGTCTTCAACAGAACATAAAGATGTACATAAGCATGAGCCAAGACGATTTCTAGGCATTGATCTCACAAAGTTCATTGTTACATGACAGTGAAATGATATGGCTGTCGAAATATTGACTTTGAATACAACTTTTCCCAAGGAAGTATTTTTTTTTATGTTTATATTTTTCATGACGGCTTGCCACCCAAATAGTGTTAACATGCCTTAGATTTGTCATCCTTGGCCTGGACTGATTACAAAGAACAAACTTGAGGAGTTGTAGATTTGTGATGTAGTTTTAAGATAAATAAACAAAATTATATTTCATTGGTAGGAACTTTGACCATGGTAAATCAAATGGTTGGATTTTGTTGTATTAAAAGTTGAATGATGGTATTAAAGTTGATAAATAAAAGCATATTTGCTTAAATGGTAATTTAATTTACTCAAACTTAAGTGGTATATTGATATGGATATAAAAAATTATGGCTGAATTTAAAGTCTTAAATTTTAAATAATTACTTTTGATTACAACTTAACTGCCATGATACCCAGAACAAACATATATATTAAACTTCCTACACAATGATCTTTAGCAGTGTGGATTATTTTTTTCTAGACTGGAAACTTTGATTTGTTAAAGGAATATTAATCCATTACCTGGCACAAGCGCAAATCAACGTTTCCTTGCAATAAGTTATTGTAGTGCCATTTATCAAAGAATCGTTTTAACTTTTAGCCAGTCTGAATACTTCATAGTGAAGCTAATAGATGGAGCTACTGGTTACATCTATACTATGACCATGAATAAACAATAAATGAAAATAAGTGAGTACCAAAAATATTTGTAGTATAAGAGTATACAAGTAGAAAAATGGCTGCTGGGCCTACGAGGGAAAGCTGTGCTAAAAAAGTGCCAGGGAATGGATTAAGAAGAAGAAAAAATGCCAGTTGGTACTGTTATAAGTAGGTACTGTAACAGGGAAGTTAATGTATGTTGGGTTGGTAACACCAAAGTCACCAGCCAGCTCTAAAAAGATAATGTGACCTGTAGTGAGTAGTTATCATCTGTGCGTGAAACAATATGTTATGATACAAGTCATTAATATAATAACTATGCTGGTCTAACGTTAATTATTATGTATTTCAACTAACACACAGTGAGACACAAAACATGGCGCAGTCGCTTGGACATTATTTACGTGTACAAATAAATATGTATTTTGTAAACTGTTGTAACATCGATAATCATGGCGGATTCAAACAAGCCAAGTGTGTTTAGTTTGACGGGAAATGTGAGTGAGAACTGGCGCATATTTAAACAAAACTTAAAATTTATATGTTGGTTTCAGGAAAAACTGAAAAAATCATTGGAAGTGAAAGCAGCAATACTTCTAAAACCTTGTTGGAGAAGAAGCTTTAGAAGTACAAAACACATTCAAGCTAATTGATCCAGAATGTATAGACTACAATACTTCACTGGCTGCATTTGAAGCATATGCCAAACCCAAAGGGAAAAACATGCCATATAACGATTTATGCTGTACTCTCGTAAACAAAATATAGGAGAACATTTTTACCATTTTGTAACAGACCTTAGGAAACTAATTCAGACATGCGAGTTTGGTGATCAATTTGATGACATTGTTCAGGATTGCATTTTTATGGGTACAAATGATCCTGCATTGCAAAAAGAACTTTTACAAGCTCCAAGCCTAATGTTAGAAAAGGAATTCCAAAGATTGAACAATTGAATGAAAAATTATCTGGGAAAAATTTTTACTTTTTGACCTTAAAGTGGATTCTGGCAGCTAGAGCTTGATGAAGACTCCAGTGATCTCTGTACATTCTCCACTCCATGGGGCTGCTATAAGTTCCTAAGACTGCCATTTGGGTGAGTTGAGCCCAGGAGAAGTTTCAGGAACGGAATGAACAGTTCTTTGGAGACATTAAGGGTATTGTGATATACTTCGATTTTCTTTTGGTTGCCACAGAATCAGTGAAGAACATGATAAGATTGTGTCTCAGCTTGTGAACATGCAAAATTTTTAAATGTTAAAATTTAATTCTAAAAAGCTCCAATACAAGACCTTAGAGGTTCGATTTTTGGGTCATGTGTTTTCTGCAAACAAAATTAGACCTGATCCAGAGCGAGTTTTAGTTATCTCATGCCTACCAGATCCCAGGAATAAAAAAAGAGTTGCAAAAGTTTTTAGGAATGGTCTATTACATGAGACAATTCATACCTCAAATGTCAACACTGACAGCTACCTGAGAGAACTACGGAAGGCAGATGTAACATGTCAGTGGCTGCAATGTCACTTGGATTGTGTCAAAACTCTCAATCTGTGATCAGTACTGCTGCAGTTCTTTCAAACTTTGATTCATCCAAGCCACTGATGATACAACGTGATGTCTCACAAGATGGCCTGGATGTTGTCTTCTTCAAAATGAGCAGTCAGTTGCATAGCTTCACGCAGTCTAACAGAGACTGAGGAGGTTGGGCTCAGGTAGAAAAAGAGATATTAGCAATAGTGTCTAATCGCCTTCAAAGACTGAAGCTTAGGCTCCTGAAGTATAATCTCAATGTTCAGTTTATAACTGGAAAACAATGTTTATTGCAGATATACTGTCACGATCATACATACCTGGTGCAGTTCCTGGTGACCCTGGACTTGGTGATATAGTACACAGTGTAAGTAGCACATTCCGATGAGTGAGGCCCATAAAACAGAATTTAGAACAGAAACTCTAGCTGAGTCTGTGCTTAATATTGTCATGAACTTTTTGCAAGCAGGTTGGCCACAAAGACGTGACCATGTTCCAGATCAATGTCACCTTTATGTGCCCCTGCAGAGTGATCTTCATGTGGAAGATAGACTTTTGTTCTTAAATGACAGAATGTTGTGCCAATTAAACTAAGGATTAGAATGCTTACATTACTTCATGAGGGTAACTTCGGTTGGAAAAGATTAAAGCCAGAGCTAGAAAGTTATTTTTTTGCCTGGTATATCTAGTGATGTAGAAAACCATGTAACTGACTGTAGGGTGTGTGAAAAATTCTGTGCATCTAATAAGAGGCAGCCATTTATCCCCCACCCTGTGTCTAAACTACCATTTGAAAAACTTGGTGCTGATGTTCTTGAATTTGAGGGTCGGTACTATCTTATTGTGGTTGACTATTTTTCTAATGTTTGGAGGTAGTACCATTGCCAAATAAACATTCTCGTGACATAATAGATGTCCTCAAAATAATTTTTAGCACAAATGAATTCCCAGGGTGATAATGGCGATAATATTCCATTTAATTCATATGAATGTCATACTTTTTCCCAGGACTATGATTTTGAATTCAGAACATCAAGCCCTCATTATCCAAAGTCCAATGGATTAGCTGAAAAGGGGGCTGATATAGTTAAGCAAATTCTCAAAAAAGTATGGAAGAAGGAAAGGAATACTGGTTGACTCTTCTAGAATATCGCAACACACCTCTATCAGGACTCGAATTTTCCACCATCTCAATTGTTAAAGAGTCGTCTTGTAAGGACACATATACCAGTTTCCACTGCAAATATACTCCCCAGGCAGTACCTGATGTGAGTGAACAACTTGTTGCTAAACAATAAAAAGTGAAAATACAATATGACAAAAGAGTTCCTCGTAAGTCTGTTGATTTCAAAGACAGCCAAGCAGTTGTACAAAAGGGTAAAATATGAGAGCCAGCCCTGATTTTGCATAAACATGAGGCTCCTCATTCATACATTATAAGTGACGAGCGAGGCAATGTACTGCGTTCGAAATACGAAACATCTGAGGCAGTCTAAACACCAGCCTCGACTAACTCAGGAGTTTCATACTGGTTACCAGGGTGAATTACAAATACAACAGATGGCTCTCACGACACTTTGAATGGGGTTAATAATACAACTTATTATAAACCCCATGATAATGCAGATGAACCTGTTGTGGATAACACAGCTGTGAATGAAGAGATAAGTAATACACTTATTGATAATGCAAATGATATAAATGGTAATGCTAAAATTTGTAGTAACCAGAAGTGGATGGTGCATTGTAAAACCTAAAATATATCAATAAAGGGGGGGGGGGGTGTTTAAGTACTGTACCAGGGAAGTTAATGTATGTTAGGTTGGTAACACCAAAGTTACCAGCCAGCTCTAAAACAGATATGTGATCTGTAGTGAGTAGTTAACATCTGTGCGTGAAACAATATGGTTATAATGCAAGTCGTTAATATAATAACTATGCTGGTCTAAAGTTAATTATTATGTATTTCAACTAACACACAGTGAGACACAAAACAGGTACTATTTTTTTTCTACAATTTCAAGCTGAGAACAATGTAATTGATTACTAAATGAAAATGTGTATAATTTAGATATCATTAATTCTAATTAAAATTGACATAATTCACAGTTATTTACATGTAAAAGGCCAAGTAATCAATTTCACAAAAATATTAAATTTAATTCTATTTCACATATGTAAAATACATAACATTCAAAACTGCTACAATAGATTTAAAAAAATGTTGATATAAATTTTTAATTAGGGATGGGCCCTCAAATCCCTTGTATTCTTAAGGATATTTGAGGATTCAGTAAAATTTCAAATTCCAGACTCGAATCCTCAAAAGAAAAAAATCCCAATTTTTCAAGCGAAATTTGTTTTTAATACTCTAATACTGTTTTATTGGTGGCTCAGAACAAACTATAGATATAGATATAGGATGAACTTAACAACCAGGCCCCAGACCAGTAACTTAACACTTAACTTAATGTATGAATGTTATAATGAATGGATTATAGAAAATAATTTTAACTAGGCTGTGCCGATTCTAATAAAATTTTATGCTCGATGGGATACTAGAGGCTAAAAATCTCAATACCCCTTTTCAGTATTCAACACGGTTGACTCTTCAAGCAGTTGAGTTTGAGAAGTAGTGGGGAAAGGGAGAAACAATAATAATAAGAATTACGCAGGTGGCTAGACATTAGCTACTTGTAGTTTTGCTTTGTTCTATTATTCTCTTTGCTCAGCTCTAAGCCCAATATAAATATGCAATTCCTTTGCAGCTTATCAACAAGATCATGGTCGACACAAGATAGATTTTCGCTTATCAAAGGGAACTGTATTTTGAAAAAGAACCTAAGGAGAACACTTATTTTGTATTGAAATAGTTGAGTAAAATATTCACTTCATAAGGTCGGTTTTCCTCAGCACTTTGGCAAGGGAGTGGTGACAAATGAATCGGCCAGCTCGAAGTGGCATCGTATTATACTAACTATTATTCAAATGATTTTTAAAATAATGTGCATTAAATATTCATTTTTTTCTATCGACTATTTTAAGCATCGTCACAACAAGTGTTGCCAATATAGCTTTTTTTTCTCCCAAATATTGGCATATAACCCAAACAGGTAGTAAGTATTATTATTCTATATATCTTTTCATTTAAAAATATTATTAAATTAATTTAATAGATATTGGAAACAGTTAAAAAGAAAAAAAAAATTGACTAAAAACAAAAGCTTTTCAGTTTAAAATAAAACTTACTCAAAAATTTTCAAAGTTTTTATAAGTCTACCCGCAAATATTATCAGTCATATAAGTTTATGACTTTCAAGGTTATTTCTGTTTCTGTATTCCGTTCAATTCATACTCGAGCTCATTTTAAAAATGAAATTCATAGTAATAAACTTATAAAAATGTTCACTTGTTTTCCTTTTTTCTGATAAGTTTTTCAAAATGAAATGTTTAAAAAGTGAAGTGTGGCAGTATTTTTATACATGTAAAAGTGATGTGGACTATGTTGTTTGTAAATTCTGTGAACGCGAAATTTCGCGGGGCAGTCTGACTGCTTCTTGTTATATTTTTGTTTAAATAGCCCAACTGACTAGTTTACATATTTAGACATATGGAAACAAATTAAATAGTTTTTATTTGACCTAATTTCTATACTTACAAAATGAGATTTATTTAATTTCATGTTGAATGGTATTGAATAGTGTATACACTATAGAGGAGATGAATAAATGATGGTATCGAGCAAGGTATTGGAATCAAGGAAAGTAGTTATCGGCCCACCACTAAAAACATGTAGTTACTATTTGTACTTTATATTATTCTAATATATTTATATTTCCTCCCAAGCTCATAATTTTTTCCAAGATTCGAATTTGTTATTCAAAGTTAAATTGGAAAATTAGACTCATAAAATAGTGGATTCAAACACAATAAGTGTTCACTTGTGCTCATTTTATTTTATGCACAGTAATAGGTTTGCTTGTACAATTTTACATATTAATTCTTGTACCAGCTATCAGGACTAAAATTTGTGTACATGCATGCAAACATTGACAGATAATCAAGTTATTGAAAAATGACAAGTTTTAGGGGTCGGCCACCATCTTCTACCACTGTGATATCCTGGTTCATCTTGTTCCTATGTTTATTCTTCCATAATTATATAAGGTGTAACAATGAAAGTGAAAATTATTGTTAGCAAAATAATTTTTGTTTGCAGTTAAGTGACCTGTATAGTGTGCCTAGTCAATAATATAGTTAAATAAAAAAATAGGTAGGTAATTACAATATGGAAAAAACTAGGATTACTTAAATTAAATATAGATAAAAATAAACATCCGACCACAAGTCCGAGTCCTTGTCCAAATGTAATTTTACAACTAAATTTAATAAACTCAAACTAATACTAATGAAGAAATATTGGATGTGAATAAAATGTTAGTTAGTTTCTGTTTGCAATGCTGAAGAACTTGCTTAGCACATGTCCAGCATGATAATTTGGGAAGTTTACTTACTGTGTCTCTTATCTTGTTCTGAGTTGCGAGGAACATGGACAAATTTTGAGATTCTTGCAACGTCTGAGAGTCAGCCATCACTTTCAGAAACTGAGCCGCTCTAGAAATAACATGAGATACACACACATATACTGGTTGTGGAAAACATGGTTTCTTTCAAAAATACTATCACATAATTTATACACAATAAACAAAATGTGTCAGTAAACAAATAACAAATTATCTTTCAAAGTTGTGTGTGTAATATATATATATTTTTATATATATTTTTTAAAGTTTGAGTATATGTGCATCTAAAATATGCAAATCGCTTCTGGATAAACTGTAAAGATGAAAATGACTGCAAGTAGAAAGAGCACTTAAAAAACCAAAAAAATATCTCTAGAATTTTAAAATGGAGGTTCAGAATATTGTAAGATGTGAAAGGAGGGGCTTCAAAATTTACAAAAGTAAAAACCACTTTGTTATGTGGTGGAAAATTAAATTTGGTGGACAGAATGAGTGGCCAACCCAGATAACCCATAGCAATTTGGAAACATGAAATCTCAAAATGGACATTCAAGAAATGGTGCATAGAAAATGTACGAAATTAATAGAAAGATAACATCTTCTTGATCACCAGTAGTTATTTTTCTTTAGTGATCAAGTAAGACAGAAAACAAATGAAACTATATTCAAAAGCGCATTAGAAATTTTTAGATAATATTTTGTTCAAGCGGGTTTAAGCTTTTTCTCGCAATTATGTCAAGATAAATCTGTCCTGGGTACTTGATCAATTGCTTAGAATGTTACATTTCAGAGATGGGAAGCTTGAATGGTCAATTCCTTGAGTCCTATGGTATTCAAGATATTCAAAATTTGTTGAAGTCTCAAAACATTACCAGTTATTTGGACTTGTGTAGTTGGAAGTTAAATGGTTTAGGCGTAATAAGACATGAGAAATAAAATAGCATTTTATCATGTCATCAAACCTTAAAAAGAAGAATTAAATCAATTTTAAATATTTTCAATTTAACTTAAATTGTATATTTTTTTAGATTCAAGGTTTCGAATTTGGGTTTGAGAGTCTAAAGAAAATTTTAGATTAAGATTCTAGAGACATGGAATTCAACCTAACTATTAAATACAAGTGACTTGAAAGAGATTTTAAAAAAAACAATCTTTTGAGAAGCAGTCATAATGAAACAGATAACCAGATTGAAAATATATAGATATATTGTTCGGCCTGGGTTCAACGAATGTCTTTGCCAAACATCGATAAAAATTGGCCAGTAAATTTGGCAGCTATTACAGAATAAACAGAGATTTTATGAGAGGCCACCATCTTGAAAAACTATAGCAGAGCCTTATATCTAAAAACCATGTTACAGGATATGGATCGTGTCAAGCCATGGTTTTGATTAGACAATGTTTCCTTCAAGATTCCTGTTTTAAAATTGGTAGATAAAGTTGACAGTTATCACATTACATAGAACCGGCCAAACATACAACCGAGCAAATAAAATGACACGCAAGATAAAACAAAACTTTGCTCTGCTTAGTAAATTAATCTTTTAATTTATTATGATTCTTAAAGCATATTAAGAAGACCAGACACCTTACGTAAGTTAAAGGTGAAAACTCATCTGTAAACTCAGAGCCCAGCATTCACTTGTGTGCGGAACAAACACCTCTTGCTTGGCTCCTCCAACCCATCAGGGCTGTGCCCTTCGAGCATAGCCCTATATTTTATTTGCACAGCGGGCACTCTCAAAGCACAGAAAGATTTAATGCAATGAAATTATTTATTCAAAGGATATGTGTAAAGCGGTAGAAAAAAAAATGTTTCTTAGAACCTACTTTTTTTAAGGTACTTTTAAATAATTAAAATACCAATACCAAAATCTACATACTAGATTTTTTTCTAATCATTGTGACTTACTACCTGGTTCATGTAGATATTAAAATAATGTATATCTAAACAAATTTTTGATAGATATTTGCCCCAAATCAAATCTCAATACCGTTTCAAAATAACCAACCAGCCATTAAAAAAGCCCCAACATGCCCAGTCTTGATGAACATAGTAAAATAATTGTATTTGAAAGTGTTTAAATCAAAGAGAAAATGTCCTTGTTGAATTCTGCAGTGCTCATGATAAATATCTTAGAACTGCATGGATTTACAGTTCGTAACAAGCTAAACATATGAAAGCCTACTCACCGCCGATATGTGGAATAGTCATTTTTCACACTAGATTTCATGTTCTTGAGTTCATCCAGGACAGCAAACATGTTAATAAATTTACCCAGAGTTAGCAAGTAAGCTTCTGACACAAAGTCCTTCCTCTTCTCCTGGTGACAGAGACGCTTCACTTCGCCACAAAACCTCTCGATGGCCTTTCTCTGATGACAAAAGATAAACAACTTGTTTAGAGATCATTTAGTAAAATTATGTCATTGTACCAATAGAACCTAACTATGGACACCTAACTTTGTAAAATAAAAAAAGTATAACAATTATCATTATTATTGAATTATCACTGTGGTAATTAGAAACACAATCATTTTTATTTTCCATATATTTAAAAACAAAGGTAATGAAATATATATTAGCTCTAGTGATAGAATATCTTCCCAATGAGCTAAGGGTTTGGGGTTCAATTCCTAGCACAGTCTAAAAATGAGTAGTTGTGTAAATTGATGCTTTCCTTTTCAGAGTGATTAAAAAGACGGTTGTTGTTTCTCTTCTAGTGGTTAGTTTGTGCGTTATGTTACGATAGAATGTACATATTAAATAACTATATAGGTCTCACACGACTTCTTTGGTGCTGACTGACAGCTCACAGCTGACATCTGACAGCTCTGAAAAGTTACTAGACCAAATTATGTATCCCTACGCCGAACCATATGATCTGCAAAAACATGTGTTTAGCAGTTGTCACTTCTGACAGTCAAATTTTAGGTCTATACAAGAAACATATATGACTGTTTTATTTATTTTATATATATTGTTGACCTTGATATGTTGATGGCCTAGTATTAATTATTAATTTTTTCAAGAATATATATATTTTTTAAATAGCATTTAATCCCATATCAGTTTTTATTGTTATAAATAAATAAGTTTTATTTTAAAAAAATCCAATTTTCTTATAGAAAATTATAAAAAAAAATTTTTTTTTTGTTAATATTAGTATTATTAACAACATTATAAATGTGAAAAATCTGAAATATCAGTATTTAAAATTAAAACATGTTGGTGACCTGGTGGTCTAGGGGTAAGGTGTCAGACTTCTGTACTGGGGTCCGAGGTTCATTCCTCGGATTGCGGCACAAATCTATTTGATTGCCAAACCCTTTCTTGACCTCTAACAAGATGTGTATTAATCAAAACTTGTGAATTGGTGGAATGCCAGGCCTCCACCGTGGTTCGGATCCCACGTTAAACTGTAGTCCTTCATTTCATTTCACAATCACCTTTCCATTACAACATTAGCATAAGTGCGTAGAGCCCGAAAGGGTAATAAGACGCTGTGCTAATAATAATAATAATAGATATCAGAAAACATTCTAAAGTAGTTTAAAGTAAGGAGTGGTAATAAAGTTAAAACTTGGTATATGGATTAATTGACTTTTAATATTCAAAATATTGATTTTATTTTGCTTTTAATGAGCTACAAAATGTCATATATAAAAATTTTCAATAAATTCAAATAACATCAATAGAATAAAAATATGGTTTACGACGGGTTTACACAGTCTAAAATTCACATAAAACATATTAAAATTTAGTAACAAAACTTTGATACAACAAATTAGTGAAAAAAAAACAAAGCTTAAAGATCTACAGTGTTGCAATTATGCTATAATAGTGAATTTGTGGGTTAGCATCTCCCAAAGAAGTGGTTAATAAAGTTAAGAAAATGTTCTTGTTACAACGTTTTTGAAGAATTTAATATATTATGTATATTATAAAATGTCATCCTTATCTTGGTTCAGTCAAGTGTTTTCCAACAGGATTCGCAAGAACTTCGTCTACATCATCATATTCGTCATCGCATCGTCCTCTTCATTGTCTTCAGCCAAGTTAATGATGATAGGAGGGTGGGTCTCACTTGCATCCATTTTCATCTCCCTGTCCCAATCTTCTTGATAAGTCTCTCGCAATGGTCGAAATTCTTACTCCAACTGAAACATTAGAATGTACAGCCATAGTAAAGATTCTATACACAACCCACTCATACCTTTTTTTTTTGCATGGATAACATTAGATATGTATAAGTCTGTAACTAAGCATCATATATGTTTCAAAAATGAGGTGGCCCAATGGCTAGATAATTTTAAGCATCATATATGTAATTATAGTGAGCTAGGTAGAATAATAAAAATTGCATTCTTTTATAAAATTATACCTCTCAGGGGTAACTTGAGCAAGGGCTTCCTCCCAGATTTTTCTAACGGTTAAGTAATTTTGTAGCGTACCCTTGAATAAGGATTGGATTAGAAAGTAGCCTGTCAACAAGGGAGGGAGTGCCAAAAATTGTACAAATAAGGGATTTTTTTTAGATAAAACATTGCTCAATGAATAGTTTAACATTGTAATTCCACTAAAAAAAACAAGAAATCATTTTGTTGGCCTATATTGATAAGGTGACACAAAGTATTGTTTATTTAAAACTTTTATCTTTGTAACATCACTATTTCAAAATATATTATAGTTATAATTATTCACCCAAGTTGATGGCGAATCAAATAACAGCCTATTAAATAGATATTTATCAGGTTTGGAAATTGCAAATAACTATGAAATTCTATCTAATCAAGATGCCTTAAAAAGAGCGAGACGAGCAAAAAATCCCCTCTTTTTAATAATTGATGCGCCTACATTTTTTAATAATTTAAATAAATCTGAGAGAGTAGGAACAATCTGTTTATGGAGAAAAAAAATTTATAAGTGATAGTTTGTGTACAGTATCCTTATAATTTTCACTACACAGAAAGCATGAACGAACTTCTACCAAGGGATGAGAGGAACTACAAACCTTAAAACAAGTGACTCCATAGATATGTAGCTTGTAATTATGTAAATAAAACTTTTTTTATCCTCACCATCTCACAGTGTCAACACTGAGTTTCAAGTATCTTGCTGTTTTTTCTGCCACGTTGAATGAATCGAAGTCGTCCATCATATCTTGTCTAATTACAGCTGCAACGTTGATGATGTCCTCTTGTTTCTGATGTGTGGCATGATCTCTCTCTTCTTCCTGGAACAGCTTGGCCCCTCCTCCTCCATAGGTGTTTCCTGGGTTTGGACAGACTCATGCTGGGGGAAAAAAGGCAGATTAATAACTTAGTCTAAGTTTTACACAACCTCAGGCTTGTACTCGCCTTTACAATATGCTATATTATATTGTTTTAATATGTAGGCCTATTTTATAATGATCTTTAAATAATTTTAATAAACAAAAATCAATATCCTAGAAAATATTTTAGGCTATAAAATAAATGACAATGACAAATCAAAAGCTATCCTAATTAACAAACATCTAATTCAATTCACTCCTCTTAAAAAGTTGTAACAAAAGTCAATGTCAATATCTATATTCTATCAATGTTCTAGAAAATATGTTTTAGGCCTATAAAATAAATGACAATGACAAATCAAAAGCTATCCTAATTGACAAAACATCTATATTCAGTATTCACTCCTCTTAAAAGTTGTAACAAAGTCGTTAATCATATCAATATCTAGAAAATATGTTTAGGCCTATAAAATAAATGACAATGACAAATCAAAAGCTATCCTAATTAACAAACATCTAATTCAGATTCACTCCTCTCAAACAGTTGTAACAAAGTCAATGTCAATATCAATATCTATCAATATTCTAGAAAATATGTTTAGGCCTATAAAATAAATGACAATGACAAATCAAAAGCTATCCTAATTAACAAAAATCTATTTCAGATTCACTCCTCTAAACAGTTGTAACAAAGTCCTAATAAAAATACAATAACTTATAACTTGAAGTCTTACCTGGTATTTATTTAATCAACACTGTAGAAAGACTCGCAAGTATTTTTATTTCACTTCACAGATTTTTTTGGAATATAAAACATTTTAAAACTCAATGTTTAGCCTAGAGGGCAACACAACACAATCTTGGGGTTAAAAGATTTATTTTATAGTCTTGATAGACTTAAATTTTTGAATATTAACTGAGAAACACTCGCTATTTTATTTTATCACACGCTTTAATGTTATATTAGATAAATAATTATTCAAAGATCATCAACAAACAGTTTATTTTCCGAGGATAACACGTTCACACACCGAAATAATATTCCAAAAGAAGACAGATTACTAACTAGCCGAATTAACATTCAAAAAAGACATTGTACTATTCAAATTTGTAATAAAATTATTAACGGGTAGCATAGACATGCCTAAATACAAATCAATAGTACTAAACTATAAAATAATTTGTTCTTCAACTTGTTGATTCACGCACGCGGTTTTATTAAATTTATTTTACATGATATTTAAATGTTATACTGTATTTTAAAATTGTTGATTTTGGTTATGAGAATAACCGTTTTGTTAGTTGCTTAATATTGAAGTTTTCTTTTGCTATTTAATTCAAATTAATTATTAAAAGCAAGAGAACGTTAAAAGAGGCTTTATTGCTTAAAACAAAAATGGCCACTGGGTAAAATATGCAGGTTGATGACGTAGAAAAAAGAGAACCGTTGAGAGTTATGAGGCACTAGTGTTAATTCACATGTTGACAAAATTTAACCTTTATATTATTTCACTAACATTTTGAAGGTTTTTTCCTCTTTATTATCACAAACCATTTATTTATGTTAAAGATATGCGAGGGCACCTATAAAAATATTAATAACCGAATATAATACCATTAATGTAAAATTTCACGTTCTATTAAACCTGTTATTACCACAGAGTTAAAAGAAAAACTAAAATGAAATTACTAGACTTTCTTTTCTTAAATTTGATTATGGAAAGTAAAATTATACTGTAATCTTTGGGGAAGTATTGTTAATAGTGATTTATATATTTTTAGTAATAATAATAGTAGTAATTAGTAAATAATAATTATTTCCCAATATGGTGACAAAAGTTAATTTTAGACAATGTTGGCGTTACTGATACCATCTGCTAGTCGTCATCGAAAACCATAGAAGTGGTAAGTCGACCGTAGCTAAGCTTTCTTGAATAATATACTTAGATAGTGAATGTTAGCTCAAGCTGTGGAGCTGGTTTTTTCAGTTGTTTAGACTGAAGCTCATTATTTTAACCCTTAAAATAAATCCCTGTGGATTACAATGTCCCTTTAGTTTGGGTGATACATTTAAATTTACTATACTTTAATCTGCATTGATTCAGAAAAATGACAGGGATTTGCCCCCTGGTATGAATCTGTATGTAATATTTATTTATTTACACAGCCATTCTCTCAGAATGTATTCTTAAAGGATGTGTTTGTTTCAATCAATTTGCATTGTTGAAGAAACAGTCACAACTTCATTCTACCTTAAGGCTCCCTTCTTTAAAGGAAAAAGAGAATACATATCTTGTGTATAATACCACAATTAACAGGTACTGCGACGTAGGAGTTGCTAAAAAAGACTAGTGGTGGACAGATAAGGCTCTCTCAAAGCGAGTGGCACAGGCGGAGCAATGCAAAGAGAAAATATCAAATGCACTGTTGTCATGGAAGTGTCCTAAATAAAGGGGAAGTGACGCAGCCTAATACCAAGTGGTTGACACTATCAATTATTTTTGTGTGAGCCACGTTCTTGCTCTGAGCATTCAGACATAGGAAGTGTTGTTCTTCACAACTTCCGTTATAACAAGCCCTGGCAGTGTGCACACAGAGTAAAAATCAATTTAGGAGGACAGGTTATATTTGTATAAAATTTAAAAAGTGTATTGCAATATCCAGATTTGTTACTTATGATATTCATTGAATCTTTTAAAAAAACTTTTTTTTATTTTTTCTCCATTTTGACAACAATTATATTTAAACGGCCTTTTTAAACTGATTTTACTAATCTAAAATGTCCACTATATATTAAAAGAAGAGCAATATTTAATTGTTACTATTCAATATTGATTTAAAAAAATTCCATCCACTTAAATAAAAGTGCTATTCACACACCCGTAAAGAGCGTACCAAAATGTAATGAGCTTCTTTGACAGTTGTTGAAGGATTCCTGCCACATCCTTACCACAAAGCTGGAAATATCGGGACTTTTGTAACTCCACAACACATAAAAAAGGACCAGGGACTTTGCTAATGAAATAGAAAATCCTTGCAAAAACAAAATGTTTGGAAACACTAATTTATCATACAATGCAATGACATATATTTATTTTTTGATAAACATTTGAAAATATAGTATTTTTGTCAGTGGTAATCATTAATTTAGTTATACATAGCATAGTACATAAGGCTTAAATTTGAGCTTGTGCTCATTAACTGCTATTTTGTTCAAAGTAAACTATATTTTCATTTCTAAGGACTAATAGGTTAGGCCTTATAATTTTAAGTGGATAATTTAATAATATTTGTTATATAAGAAGACTAATTCGGGATAAATCACCAGTAAGTGTGTTTGTATTTAATTTAGTCTGTAAGAACCAATGAAAATATTAGAATGTGAAAGAAATCTATTAAAGTTTATTAGTGTGGATGATAATTTTGGCCATATTTACAAGTTCTGTAATATTTTATGAGCCCTATTTTTCCATTTCAAACCAATAAGTTTTAATGGCTAAGTACAGTGGTTTTTACTACAGTTTCCATTACCTGGAAGTACATGAAGTTGAGTAGCTTGTGCACTTCCGGTGCAAGCACCTCCACAGTTTTCTCATAAATCTCCACCCGGTTTGGCTGCTCATTGGACTTGGGCTGCGGGATGGCTCTTGAGCAGCAACGCCAGGTGTACAGCATCACCGCATGGGTCAGACCTTCTTCCAACAGCTCGTTCTTCAACACAAATATTACATACAAGATTATAATTGAGAGGACTTTCAGGTGCTCATTGATACCAATTATAATAAACAGGTATAGAATCTGATCACTTAAATGTCACACCTAACAACCACGAAAATAAAATAAATATAGTCCCATCACCAATAAATACAGTTGAATCCAGTTAGTTGGGGCACTAGCTGGTCAGGGCAGCCATGTATTTGGGATAACATTTTAAAATCAGAAACAAAACAAGTAATTAGCCTGAATTTTTTCCACTTATTTGGGGCAGTGAAGGTCTTGATACAAAAATTGTGTGTAGATGGCACACACACTCGAAACAGGGCCAGTTTCAAAGTCAAAATTGGCACACCTCAAGTGTGGTGCTATACTAAATACAGGACGACCCTAACTAGACCGGAATGGAACGGAATGAGCTAGTTTCAGATGCAAAACTATCCCTAACTAGACCGGAATGGAACGGAATGAGCTAGTTTCAGATGCAAAACTGCTCCATTCCATTTGAGTTTCGGTAGGTGTCATCGTGTATTTAGTAGAGTGTCACACTTGAGGCGTACTAAGCCTGTCTATGAAACTGGCCCATCTTTATTAATATGTAATTTTTGCTTGAGATAGTCATTATTTTGACTGTATCTTCATTTTACATGTACATTATACTTTTGTTTGCTTTCAACATTACTTATTTTAAAATAAATATTTGTACCATACCAATATAAATTAAATAGGCCTACAGTGTGCTTTCTTTAAATGCCACATTCCTTTTATTTTACTAATAAAACATTTTTTGCTTTGTTAAAATATTTTTATCCAGCTCATTGGTTAAAATGTCGCTTAATTGGGGCAGTCTCTTTGTTGGGTCAAAATGATTACTTGGATGTATCCCAATCAACAGGACTCCACTGAATAAAAATTATTACACTATGTGTGGTTGTAAAATACAAACTTATTAATCAAACACATGGGAAATCTAGCTTCCACTTTAAGTAACACTAATTACATACAGCTTTGATTTGTTTAACTTAGCGGGTTGGCAATTAGGACTGTTAACCATGCTCATTGAAGAAAGGGTTGGTATTATCCTGGTCAATAAAAAGTAGGTATGGTAACCAGTATGGGACCACATTGTTGACCTATAGGTCCGATAGCCTAATAGATATTCATCAACTGCTCTCAACTCACCTAACACTACAATGACAATAGATGAGTGTAGTACAAGTTGAATCAAACCAGAACAAGATGTATATGCATAGTAATTCACCATGACACATATTTTGTTCATATTAATATATACTGTGAAAAAATTATGTACTAAGTCAAAATCTACATATTTTGAATTTTATTGATTAATTTTTTGTGTTGTTACTTCATGAGCACCATAACCTCATTTATAAATAACTTTACCTTTGTTTCATAACAATATGAAATCATGAAATAAGGACCAGTAATTTAACAGAGTTTGACATTTCTAACATTCATAATTGAGTGTTTATTAATATAAAGCTCACCCAAAAATAATAAGTTGAATGTGGTACGTACCAAACTGGCATGTACTGTGGCCTCCTCTATATATTTTGCTATCCCAGTAACAAAACCATTTCTATCTTCAAAGTTGGTATCAAAGTTAGCTTGGTAAACCACCGAGCATGGCTGAGCTTCGATGCAAGGTTGCTCGTCAGGAAGTGTGAGTTCATCAAGAACATCAACATTAGACAAGGCATCAGCCAGGGTCACTTTCTCGGTGGTCATCGCATCAACTTCATAAAACTAGCTTTATGGAACAAATATTACAAACAGACATACATTTAACAAGGTTGATACGTTTGATTAGTTATCTCTTAAAATGCATGGGATATTTTGAAATTCACATAGGTTGAGACATTTAAGGAACTTTGTTACATTTTATACACTAAAAATGAGAAGGGGTGTGCACACACAAATCAATGAGGGTAGAGGTTTTTTCATTGAACTACTTGACACACAGCAAGTCAGTCGGCACCATTAATCACATACCTATTGAAAATAATAGGCCAGCATTTAACTTAGGGCACAATCTTTGCGAAAAATTGAACTAGAACAGTATTTTATCTAGAATTAGTTAAAGAACTAAATGAGGGGTTGGAACAGTCAAATTTAATCTGCTTGAAAAGTAACTGGATTAGTGAAGGAGGTAGTGCTTGAGGTAATTACACTAAATATAACCTAATACAAGTTTTTTCTAGGCCAGTAACCAAATACAAATGTTATAGAGGAAATGTCTTAGCGAAGACTGTAGTTGAGTTAAGGGACAACAATAAATAATAAAGTAGTTATAGAGTCAGGAGTTATTTTTTTATCTCTGATAGTGAGCTCTGTAAGAGCAAGTTAGGTTTTGAAGAATCTGATCAACCTCTCAGTCAATACCTACACATTCCAGTGGTGGATCCTGGAGAACATTTAGGGGAGGTAAATACGGCATAAAGCTTGATACTAGTAGTCACTATTGCAGGGATCACTACACTATGCAGGGGTAGCAAGTTGCACAATACTTCTGGCAAGTGGTTTGCACATGGTTGAGGGGATTGTGCAGTTGTTGAGGAGCAGGGGGAATGAAGGGTCAGTAGTATTTGAACTTTGAGTATTTTAAGGAAAAAAATTTACATTCAGTAATGGCTAAAATCATGAGAATGAAAGTTGAACAGTATTTACTCTTCAACAATATAGTTGTCGGTGATATAAAACAGAAATATAGCTTTGCTTGTGTGAAATAACAGAGGGCAATACCTGTTCTTGGATTGTTAAAATTTGGGGGGGGGGGGGGGGGGGGGGGGGGGGGATGAGACTCCTATGAAAAATATGGAAACTTTCCACCCATTAGTAGTTTTTTCTGTAGAAATATATATGGTAAGTTGAAAAATAATAGCAATATGCAGATCTTTAATTTAAAAAAATAAATGGAAAGCTTTCCTCACACACACTCCCAGCTAAAAGTGAGACACTGGCTAGATTTTGACCCTTCAATATTGTACTTTATAACCATTTAAGTAATTTTTCTTCTTGATTGGAAATTTCAATACAAAGATTTTGAAACATCTTCAAGCAGACACCCAATTTAAAAAAAAACACCTTGATCATCTCCTACAATTCTTCCGAAACTCCTCCTGCCAGGGAGAGTTTGAAAAACATTCCAAATACACACCAAGAAGGAAGGAACAATTAAAACCCTAAATTTAATAAATTGTAAGTAAATACTACAAGAAGAAACAGGAGACAACAAAGTAAAAACTATCAATAATTCTAAAAAGAGGTGACAAAATGACACACGTTATATAAGTCCCTTTTCGGAGCACACAGGAAGGAGTGACATTTCACAGTCAAGTATCCTAGAACTGATAATGGGATTGAACAAAAGTAAAATAAATATTGGTCACCTAAAACGGAACATACAAATGTTGGAAGAGGAACTCAAAGAGGAACCCGAAAAAGACCAAAAATAAAGCAAGCAAATACAGGAAGAAACTTAAAAAGGTTTGGAAAAAACACTAGCTTCGACACTCCAAGGAAGAAAGTTAAACAATATGCTGAAGAGACAATTTGTTACTCGCCAAGTAAGAACCAAATTGCTCTTAACCGAGTTGATTCCCCATAAGACGAGTCAGAACTTCAAAAAGCAAAAGACTATCTAAAGTAAATTAATATTTGTGACAATTGTTTCTGGGAAGATAATCAAGAAATACAGCCTACATTAAATACCTGAAATTATTAACTTCTAGAAGAATGTTGAGACCAAAAGTCAGCCTGCATAGAAGGAATGTAAGAAAAATAATTTATAACCATAAAATATTTTAGAAAGTAGCACGGGCTGCTGCAACTTCTTGTTAGCCAGCTATCCAATATACATCCAGAGTATTTTGTGAACTGTGTGTAAGGGATTTGGGTATCTAATAGCTTGTTGCTGTGTCCTGATGAAGAATAGCATAATTAATCTGTTGTTTGGCAACAATAGATTGTTCATAAGGACAACATTTACCCAGGATAGGGCCTACCGGTACTTTTCAGAAGACAAGTACCACTTCACAAAATTGTGGTCCACAGGACACCCATTGCACCTGCCATCCTGCAGTAAATAGCGGAAAGAAGCTATTGCGTAGGTCATATGCCTGCTCCTGATGGGCAAAGGGTTGCCTATATGGATGACTTCCTCTTCTTTGGCTGTTCTCAGATTGGTGTCAATGCACATAGCTTCCTTGAGATTAACCATCAATCAGGGCAAATCCACCACCACGACCACACAGAAAATCTCGTGGCTTGTCTTCATTCTATAAAGCCAGTCATCAGGAACTGATCCCACGAATGTGGCACAGCGCAAGGCAAGCTACTACCTACAATACCTACCCCAGGCTGGGGATAGAATTTGTCTGCGCATTGTCAGATGCCTCTCCTGGAATCTCATTCAACTCGGCCTGGCCGGGCTACTCATCTACAGATGCCTACCGAAAGGACAGAACAATCGCCCTTTGGCTGCTCTTGG
Source organism: Timema cristinae (assembly GCA_039000515.1). Taxonomy (NCBI): domain Eukaryota; kingdom Metazoa; phylum Arthropoda; class Insecta; order Phasmatodea; family Timematidae; genus Timema; species Timema cristinae. Next base: position 64,641 of record JBCFYV010000793.1, read on the forward strand.
ACGAATAGTGGAACAGACAAAGATGGGCACGTACCCAAGCCCTTGAATCATAGTCTACTGGGATGCAATACCTTGGACAAGTGTTGGTGCCGCCCCCCACAACTTGGTCTGCTGGGTAAAACTCTACCAAAGAACAAAAATTAACACAACAAAGATGGCAGCTGCATTGGTCATGCTCCTCTAGACTCTCCCATTGGGGCTTTGGCTGGGGACCAACAACACGGTGATGCTGTACAGTTTTGCATGTGGGCCGCGGGGATGTCTTCTTGGATATGAGCCGAAGAGCCTTTCATCTTCATGTAATGTCCATCCTCCGTAATCTTCTGGGTTCCATTGGCGCTCAACTTGGACAAAAAAGTTCACGACTAGAAACCATCCTTGCCCTCGAAGAAGAGATAATTGATAAATAACTGTCAAACCCATTTGATGCGTTTTTCTTTGACACATTGAATTGTATCATGACTAACCCTGAATAGATTAAGTAATGGAGTGAAATTAGTGCACTCTGAATTTACAGAGAATCCACACTCTAGCTTTGCATTGTAGTGTGAGAAGCATCATACCAGAAATGGTTGATACAGGTTTTTAATGTGCAAGTAGGATTTCAAATTATTATTAGCACCACGTCTTTTCTACCTGTTCTGGTTGTACCCACTTACCTAATGTGTAATGGTAGGTGATTATGAGATCAAATGGGGGACCTTTCAGTTTAAAATGGGATCCAAACCACGGTGGAGGTCTGGCATTCCCCACATTCACAAGTTTATTTTTTTTAAAGTTGTATACTAATTAGGCCTATCTGCAACATTAATAGCCTAAGGTATGGATGCAGGGGGGGGTGAGTTAAGGGCACTGTTTTTGCAGTTTTTATACAAAAAAAATTTTTCTTGGTCAAAATAAAATTTTACTCCAGTACCGTACAAACATAGATAGTATAATTACACAAGGTAATATTAACAGTTGTTAAATATCTGTCATTAGCATAGTGGCATTAAGGAACAAACTTTTTTAAATGAATAGAAAAAGTTGTCACTAAATTCTAAGACACCTTTAAGTTATATATA